>JAQZBX010008219.1:13107-31727 GCA_029593785.1 Cabassous unicinctus
CTCCTGGCCCGAAGCAGAGTTAGTTTTTAGAGATCCTCTTGGTATCAGTCAGGGCCTAACCAGAAAACCACAACCACCTCAGTGCTTAAAATACAAGTAAATCATGAAATTGGTTCCACGGGGAATGAAAGGGCAAAGAACCCAACAAGGACAGTAAGATGGGGAGCTACTATCACTCCTGGACTAGAAGGACAAAGGAAGGAGACAATGGAACTAGAACCCAGTACAGGGTCTTTTTGATCCCCTGTCTCCCGCCAGTGCATCCTGTAGTCTAAACCTAGCCTGAAACCAGCTGTCACAGAATCCTGAAAATGCAGCCTGTGTAACTCAGAACCTCCTGCACACAGATAGTGTAACCATTGGTAGGCAAAGGCATTAAACAGAAAGCAAATGGGCCTAGTATTGGCACATTCTCCTTCATACTTAAGAGTCAGTCTGGAGCAGATGTAGCTCAAGTGGTTGAGTGCTTGCTTCCCATGTACAAGGTCCTGGGTTCATTCCCCGGTGCCTCCTAAAAAACATATTCAATCTACTACCCATTTAGTCTATGGAGGCTCTACTAACAAATTATATTAGATTTATGAAATCCTAGACCTGGGTTATTAGAGTATCTGATTTCCAACTAAGTGTTCTCTCTCTCTCTCTCTTTCTAATACTTCTTCAATCAGTATGTATAATTTTGCAGAAGAGTCCCTAGGAAAATACGACATACTAATGAAAAGTATTCTCCCATGTGAATTCTCTGACAATAAATTACTAGGAAAAAAATTATATTTTGCTAGATATAATTTGCTTAAAATGTTAGGACAAAATAATAATTTTTAAGATTAACAATAAATTATTAATAGTTAAAAGCTAAAGAGGGAAAACATAGGTTACCTGACAAATTCCTGATTGTTCATATAAGCAAATTCAATACTTACAAAAGGCAATGGGCCTCTCGCAATTTGAATATGTTCTGTATGATTAAACATTCTAAGTAGCCCATTGCTGATAATATTCATAAGGATAGGAAAACAATGCAGTCTCTTGGTATTGCACACAACTGAAAATTTGTAATCCTTAAAATAAAACAAACAAAATATATAACATTAATCATAAATCCTTAAAGAACAATTGCAAGTTTTTAATATACATAAGATCCCAACAATGCCACATTTTAGCAAATGAGACTAATGAGTTCTAATTATGGTTAAGGTGCAATTTTAATAACCTTGACCCTTGACAGCTTGCCATTGGTCATACTATTTTATCCAAGTTGTAATATGTTCAGATAGCAGACTAAGGACACTTTCAGAGATTTCATGTGGCTATTATAGTATTAATGTATTTTCTCAACATATCAATTCATTTTTTGCATAATTAGCCACTTAATAGGATTCTTAAAATTCGTAATTATATTGATTGATAATTAGAAGTTCTAACATTTTTATTGAATTTGAATAATGCAATTAAATTTTCACATGTGAAAACTATGTAATTCAAAACAAAGTTAAAATAGAAAATATTTTACAAAACTTATTTAAACTTCACAGTTTATTCAATGAGCCAAAATGTTTTCCTGAGTCAAGTTGCTATATAGTAGCTGGGCTGACTTCCTGCAGTTTTTAAAATAGTTAAAATGTAGTACTCTCTTGACGTTTTTTTCTTATAAGATCTAACAAGAGACAAACACACCTTCTGATGACCAGAAACTATGATAGCTCCATTGTACGAGAGGTCGTCAGTGCCATTTCTATTTTCAAAGTCATCTACTTCCAAAACTATGTTTTGATGTTTCAGTGAGCATATAAAATCTTCAATATTTGATTCTAGTATGAAGTTAACAGCAGGACATAAAACAGCAATGAAATACGGGTCAAATTCTTAAAAGAACCCCCATACATAATTTAAAGGAAGTATTTGCACAATAGTACATGAAGGCATGTCTCTTTGAATTTCCCAATAATAATATTGACCCTTGACACAGAAATCATTCTACCATTTTCAATTTAGCAAAGCTTATGCAGTAACTAATTAGCTTTACAGTTCTGCTTAATGCAAGTCACCATGTGGCTCATTAAAACAAGATAATTCTATTTTATGACTTTGGTAAAAATACATTTGAACTCAATAATGAATGGAGATATAATAAGTATATGAGGGAACTCAGTAATTAGTGGAGATATAAAAATTACATGGGGAGAACTTTAGATTGTCCAGCCTAAAACAGTAGATGAGAATACTCTCCTTTCTCCCTTCATCCTTTGAAATGATAGGAAAGTAAATGTGTGTGTGTGTGACAGAACACATTTTTACATACATATTGCATACATATATTACATAAATATACATTAATAAGTGGAAAATGAAAAAGGCGCCATCAGCAAACCAAAGTTTTTGATGTGTGCCAAAAGAATAAAGCAGATGCGATTGTTTGACAGAGAAACAAGAGCTGAGAAAAACTCACAGCCTAGAGCACACAGGAGCAAAAACTACAAAGATAAAGCTAATTTCCGAGGTATCTCAAACTCAGAGTGGACAAATGCAAGGGCCCAGATGGCCAGGGTCATTAACTGGGTCACAATTACCACTGGAACAAGGTAACCAGTCAGGTCCCGCTACCTGTTCCACAGGAATCAAGCAGCAGTTGCAGCTGCTCCCAAGATAAAAGTCCCTAAATTTACCTTCTAAGAGAAGCGAAAAGCTGCCTCAGGAGGACAATGTCTGGTGAAAACAGCAGGGCAGGATCTGATGTAACTTCAGACAATTAAAAAGATAGGACAGGAAGGAGAAAGGAAAAAGAGGGGCTTTTGTTTTTGCCTGTTTGGCCTCTGAAATGGGAGTTTATCCTAGACAGACTCAAAGTGGGCTATGGGGTTAGAAACACAGGGCCGAGTTCCTGACAGTTAGGACCTGCTCCCCACTGGGACAGTGATGCACATACAGAAAGTAAGCTTTCCATGTGCACCGGAGCAGCCACAGCTCTCGCTCCATCTCCACAGCCACTTGAGGTAGAACACCCAGGCAAACGGGGACTCTCAAATTTAAAGACAAACATGCTACCAATTATCATATTTTGAGAAAAGAGGAACAAGATGGTATACAATTCTCAAATTTAATTAGCAAATTACCTAACAATTGAGCATAGAGAAAAATTAATCTTTAAGTTAACACAAGTATACTGTTCTCAGGATGACTGGAGAGTATGGGCAAAAAAACCAGCCTAATAGGTAAAGAAACAAGTCAAGATCTTGGAAATTAAATATACAATTAACAAGACTTTCAGTTTGAAGTGTAAGTAAGGCTTACTTTCTAAAATCCAAATGGGAAACAACAAGGAAAATGAGAAACAGAAATTGTTTAAAGAGGAGACATCTAAAACCCTGAATCACAAATGTATATGGACATCCAAGTAAAATGATAGGTCACCTACTCTGATATTATTTTTAACACTTTAGTCAGAAACATAAAAGCTTCTTTATCAAAGTTACATTAGTGGTTAGCCAAACCAGCTGCCAGTTATTTGGGATAAGATCACAGGTACAAAACTGTCATAAGGAATCATCCTGGATTCTTGGGGAGTGGGTATGTCATCTTTACATTTCAATCAGTGTGTATCATCTTTATGACATAGGTTAAGCTAACAGAGAGATCTTAAAATAGAGTGGTTCAGCCAAGATAGACATTTATTTCTCTCTCATGTAATAGCTTAGGGTAGGCAAGTAGACTACAAGATTGTATAATAATACAGGTTCCTTCTATCTTGTTCCACCAATGCCTACTATCTCCAAAAAATCAGAACCAATTTTATGCGCAGATCCTCATAAGTGTTTTCTATAAGTAAAGTTCACATTTTCTTCTATTAAAATTTTCTCTCCTCACCCCCCAGCATGTGCTATTTAACAATAAACATAATTAATTTCTGGAATTAAAATTTTGTTTATCAGTTCACCTGTGTTATTGATGATCAATAGGCTGGTACGAGAGTCTCTGGGGGGTTGTCCACGAGAGAGGAAGTACAATTCAGGTTTAAATTCCCAATCGCTCTTTTGATATAACATAACATAAAATATATTTTCCAAAATCAAAGGGAACACTGCAATTCCAAGCACCAATAATCTAACAATAAAGGAAAATTGCCATATGAATGCATAACAATTTTATTTTTCCAGTCAGTCATTCAGAAATATTTGTTGAGTGCCGATTCTATTCTACTCTATATCAGTCGTGATCCAGGTGCTACGATTATAAAAGGCATGTATTAGCATGCTACAGCAGTAAAAGGCATTGCTTTATAAACACGAGGATATCAAACTATTAAAACTAAACACACAATCACATGCGAAAATACAGGTGTTCTCATTGTCAGTAGACTCAAAGGCTGCATGCATCCTCCAGCACAAATGTTGGGCATTGTGCTCAAGATCTGAAAGTCTCTTCTGGCTTGAATCTCTTCTGAAGCCCATAGTCTAACCAAACCAAAGTACTCTGATACTCACAGGGCCAAAAGTGCTTTCTTGCCACGTTTTAACTTCAAGAAACGGAGCCATGCTATTGCACAGACCTGCTGTCTCCAGAGGGCCATGTCACTTGAGGCCTTCTGCACTTCAGGTAGAGAAGAACGAACTGACTCCACTTCATCTAGGCTTCCTGCATCTCTTAAAGTCTCTTCTTGTTCAAAATCTATATGCACACACACACACGTTATTTTTTAACTTTATTTTTAGAGATGTTTTAGATTTACATTTACAGAAAAATTACACTGAAAGTATAGGGAATTCCCATATAACACTCCCCACACCCACCCACATAGTTCCCCCCCCTATTACTGACATCTTAATGTGGTACATTTGTTACAGTTGATGACCCAATATTGAAGTATTGCTACCAACCATTATGATTTACACTTTGTGCTGTACAGATCCACAGGCCTTGACAAATGCTTAATGTCATGTGTCTGTCATTGCAGTATTATACAGAAGAATCTCACTGCCCCAAATATGCCCTGTTCCACCCATACGTCCCCCCTCCCTTCTGAACCCTTGGCAACTACTATATTTATATCAGCACACACACATTATTAATGCCATCCTGGGGACACAATAGTTTTCTCTGTTTAGGAACATGAACATTTTTTTACTCCTACAAGTCAACAACAAAAAGACAAACAAAGGACTTATACAGACCTTCTCAAAGCAGATATTCAAATGGCCAATAAACTATTGGAAAGAAGCTCAGCATCACAGGCATGAGGGAAATGCAAATCAAAGCCACAATGAAGCACCACTTCACGACCACTAGGTTAGTTGTTATTGAAAAATGGAAGGGGAAAAAAAAAAAAAAACAAGTGCTGAGGGGATGAGAAGAAATAAGAATCCTCCCTCACTGCTGCTGGAAATGGAAAATGGTACAGCCACTGTGGAGAACAGTTTGGTGGCTCCTCAGAAAGTTAAACACATGACCAAGCATTTCCACTTCTAGGTATATGCCCCAAAATATTGATAGTAGGGCCTTGGCAGATATTTGTACACCAGTGCTCATAACAGCATTATTCACAATAGCCATAAGGTGGAAACAACACAAGTGGCCATCAACAGAAGAAGGGATAATAAAATATGGTATATGTATACAATAGAATATTATTTGGCCATAAAAAGGAATGAATTTCTGATGCATGCTATAACATGGATGAACCTTGAAGACATCGTTTTGAATGAAATAAGCCAGACACAAAAGGCCAAATATTATATGATGTCATTTATATGAAATAATCAGAATATGTAAATTCATAAAGTCCGAAACTAGAATATTGGTAACCAGAAGTCTAGTGGGGGTGGGGAAAGAGGTGTTAATGCTTAATGGATATAAAGTTTCTGTTTGGGATGATGAAAATGTTTTGTTAAAGGATAGTGGGAATAATAGCACAATATTGTGAATGTAATTAATATCACTGAAATGTACACATGTAAGTGGTTAAAATGAAAAATGTTGCTTTTATATATGTTACCACAATAAAAGTCTTTGGAAAATTGTTTTAGAATATTTATGGTTACAATAAGAACAATATAAGAAAAATTAGATTTATGATATCCTTATTCAATAAATTCAGTGATAAAATGTACTGTATTCAGTACATTTCTGTATTCAGTATTCAGAATAAGGGTGATCATATTATACCCAGTCTATAAAAAAGGTATAGAAAGCCCCTTACGTTACAATAAACTGAGGGATTTCAAGAAATATTTTCCAAAGGGATAGCTTATCATTAATGCCTAAATGTCTATTATTGAAGGATCAATAATTTGGTAGTGTGGGTAAAAGATCACCAAGACTGGAATCATCAAACCTGTACCTCAACCACATTATTATGGCTTATAAGTGATATGATTTGGGACAAATCACTTAACTGCTCTTGGGTCTGTTTCTCTCATCTGTAAAATGGCATAGATGACACCTGTGAGAAGGTAATGCACTATATCCATACACTAATCAGAGTGTCTGACACAGGGACTCCATAAACGACATCTCATCATTATCACCTGTTAAAATGCACAGGCCATAGTCTCAAACTTTCTCTTCATTAATTCTAGTGGAAATTTGTTTATTAACAAGCTAAAGAAAATTTATAAGAAATTTCTGCTTAGACCTCATGGCCCTGGTTGAGAGCCTTCCATAGCTTCACAGTGCCCTAGAAGCAGTAAGCATCTGAGATGTAAGGAGAAACTTGCTAAAATAAGATGCAATCATTTCCAAAGAGAAATGCTGTAGACTCCAAGAAAGGACCTGTGTTCAGCCCTTGTAATGATGTTAGGAAACAATGAGAGCCCTTTCCAAATAGCAGAGTCAAAGTTGGAATTAATCTCACTCCTTAATCTGAATCACACACAAGAAATTATAAATACCAAATTGATACATGATCATTTGGGAATTTTTCTATGAATTATACAAATGGAATTACCTTGTTCGATAGTTGATTTTCCTTCTAGTTTCATGAAGACTTCATTCAGAGTTGATATGGAAATATCATAACTCATCACACCCAGGCTAGAACACTTATCAAGATCACTGAAAAGGTCTAAGACAACAGACAATAACAGATACAGTTGAAAACCACATCAGTAACTAAATCTGGTAAATTGATTTTGGCCCTTTGCTTTTTATTAGTAAATGAGCACTTATTTAAAAGATAATACAGAATATTGTTCAGAAAAATTATGTATTTGGAATATCACCCAGATTTTGGCCTTATCTCCAAAATATCTTTCAAATCCATCCACTTCCATCCATCTTTTTACTGGTACCACTGCTTTTCAATCACTATCATGTTTTACCTGTACCTCTGAAATGGCCACATGGCTCGTTTCTCAGTGCCCATTCTTGTTTCCCTACATCCAGAGTGACCTTTTATATCCAGAGAATACAAACATAAGATCACACCAAACCCCTGCTTAATGACTTTCAATAGTTTCTCAATGCAGTTAAAATAAAAATCAGTGTGTACCCTGGCTCTGAGGCTCCACGCGAGCATGTCTCTTTATCCCTGCAACCTTCCCTATCTCCGCCCTCCACTCTCCTCCTTTACTCATTGCTCTCCAGACACCTTGATTTCCCTCTATTTAGAACGCTTTTGACCATTTCCTTCTTGTGGCCTTCTATAACCACCCTATCTAAACCTCAACCCGACACCAGTCATCACTTAAATTACAAGGACTTGTTTATTATTTTATAGTACAATTGTACCACAATTTTGTTTACTGTACATGTTAACTTCTCCCCACCCAATGGAGTGTAGGCTTCATGAGAGTAAAGACTCATTTGTCTTATTTAATGCTGTTATCTCTAATGCCTCGAGCAGTGCCTTTTATATAAAAGGTGCCCAGAAAGCATTTATTGTGATTCTTTTCCATGGGTATACGGGGATGAGGATACGAGGTTCTAGGAGAAGCATCTCACATGCCACTTTCTATATCTGGCAGGGTGATAGCACAGTAGCATTTCTAAGAGGAACTAGGTGGGTAAGCCCATGCAGCACTGTGTTTCTTCATGGCCTGCAGGGGCCTGGAAGTTCCCTTATGTCCTGGAGAGGAAGATGCATGGGCTAAGTACATCATTAGACATGTAGAGGCCTAGTGTCTGTGTAAAAGGCATTGGGCTGAGAGGTAAACACCAGGGACTCTGGCTAAGTGACACATTCCAGTGGTAACAGCACATAACTATCTCTCCTCCCCAACTTAAAAAGGAGGTGGGCTAGTTATGTCTCATTTGAGCATTAGTCCAAGAAGCAGAATAACATAGGATAGTACATGCACCTAAAGTGCCATCTTCCATGCTACTACAAAGGTCATAGAGAGCTGCCATTTTTGATGGTGGGAATAAAATCTGAATTCCTGAGCGTTTGCCTAATGAGATTGAGTCATACAAAAGAGGCTGTTTAATTCAAGCCTGAAGGGAGTTAAATCTTTAATAAACTTAATGTTTAAACTAAAAGGCTGTTTACAGCAGAAGATATGCTAATATGTTTCCTCATTTGTAAAAGAGGGAAATCATAGCACCACCTCAAGGGACAGTTATGGGGACTAAACGAGTTGATATAAATGAATCTATTAGAACAGTGCCTGGCACATAGTAATCATTTACAAAGAACGATTATAACTCAATGCCTAGGTTTGTACCACTCACTACACAGCAAGCTGAGGACCCATGTTGAACACTTTTGTAGAATAAACAAACTATGTCTTTCTCTGCAAAATAAATACATACACAATTTTATTAAAATAGAAAAAGAAACCTGTAGAAGACTCCTTTGATGTCCCACCTACATGTCTTCTGCACTCACCTCTACACAGCAAACCTATTTATTAAGAACACCCTCATAAGGATTATTTCATGGCCCCGTACATATAATAAGCTCATGTTCAAAGCAATCTCAAAGGATCAGAAAATGAATGCTTCTGGAAGCATCCCTCAGCCAATGACAGATAGGGAATTTTGAGTAAATACCCTAGCTTCCTCATCTCTCTGGCATAATCTGAGCCCACTTATTCATTCATTCATGTATTTCCTCCAGTGTGATTAACCTCAATTGTCTACTGCAGTAACCCACTCGATAATGCACACTTCCTTGACTTACTTCCCTTCCCTGTTTCATGACCCCATTTTCCTGCAGGAGCTTCAGGTATCAACTACCAAATATATTAATTGCACTCAGTCTTCACTTCAAATACGCTTCTTGGGGAAACCAGCCTAAGACAAAATCCAAATCCATTAGGTAATGAAACCTATAATATTAATGTAAATACCAAATTTCATTCCATTGTGATCATATTTAAGTTACCTGGAAATGTATTTGTACTTTCCAAAGGTAAAGTATATATAAGCTTTTCTTCATTTTCTGTTTTCAATTTAGCATCAGGGACATGGTGATTAATGAAGGATGTTACTTTTTCTGGATCACATATTTCATTTCTGCACAAACTAATATTTAAAAGAGAAGACAAATGATTTGCATTCTATCCACTGTTACCACCAATGAACAGATTTTATTGAATATTTTGCCTTTGAGTACTACTTTACTTGGCTTTATGAAGCAAAACAACATGATAATAGTAATAATAATAAAAAATGATGTCATCAGATTGAAAAATCTTATGATCTATATGTAAAAGATGTATAAAATCAGAACAACTACAAAATATGCAAACAAATTCATAAAATTATTCCTACTATATACCAGGTATGAGGATATATGAGAACTATATACCAAGTTTGAGAACAGAGGGAGCTGAGAACAGGCAATTTTTATACCAGACTATATAAAGATCAAAAATAGTGGTTAGTAGGGAAATTTGGCCCACATCCATGTTTTATTGGGCCATAGGGTTTAATAATTTTAAAAAATAATTTTAGCCTGGGCAAACACTTTCTTGGTAGACGCAGTCCTCTCCATGCTCTACCACCAGATGTACACCCTATTAATACTGGCTTCTGAAATTATTTGCAATTGTGCCCTTAAAAAGAATGAAAATATTTTAGAGGATTGAATGGATCATATGAGGAAATTGGAGGGTGAAAAGAAGGAAGAAGTTTAGGCAGCACAGAGAAACAACATGAAAAAGCAGTACATGAAGGAATTCTGCTGTAAACAATCAGGCTTGGTTTATAATGGTAAAATTTCACCTATCATTAGCATTAATAAAATTACAAGGAGGCAGGAAAACAGGAAAACCATTCAGGAAACATTGATCAATCCAGTATGGCAGAGATGAAGCATAAGGCCAGTTCTCCTTCATGTAACTCATACATTGTCTACTTTTTAAATATACCATTATTTAAAAACATGTATCTAGTCTAGCCCCAAAGTCTGTACCTTAAGTGATATCCAAGACCCCATTTTCTTTTCAAAAAGAGAGAAGAACCTGCACACTTCACTCTCCCATTGGACATGATCACTTTTCTATCTGAGTAGAAAGAAGCAAGAGAAAGGATATTAGGAGTCATATCTACTCTCTTTAGAAAATCTAGATGAGGAGACAAAGCTCAGATTTCCAGGTGGGCAGTATACTATGAGATGTTACTATATCTAATGTTCATCTTAAAATTCATGAATCCAAATGAACTCATGAACTCCAGTCTATTTCTGTGTTCTTCAATACTTCCTGAAAAAAAAAATTACATGGTACATTCTCTATTCTGGATGCCAACAAATGGGTAAATATTTTCAACCTAATATATATTAAAGGAGATTTGTATGCTTAAATTAATTGATAGCTGATCTGAAAAAAAAAGGAAATAACAATATTTACTGTGTAAACATCCTAGCAAATGCACAACCAGAGAAGAACCCCACAGTAGGACTAGAATCCTTTTGTCCACCGGACTAGTCTGGGATGTAGGAGTCCCCAGGTAATGACAGCAGATTTCTTGCCCTGGGAATAAACATCACTTCTCAGTTTCCCAAATTCTCGATTGGAATACTGAAATGAAGCCAACCATTACCAGCCAGGATGTCAGCCTCATCCATGAACTTGGTACTGAAGAGAATCACACAGTCTGCTTTACGCTCCATCAGGAAGTTCCATACTCTGTGCCTTGCAAAAGGATCCAATCCAGCAGTTGGTTCATCTAACAGCAAAAGCTACAGAGGATGAAGATATATAAAACATATCTCTCTTCCACGTGAACTTTCTCCATATGATAGCACGAAAAACAACAATAACCAAATCAAACAAAACAAAACTATGCAAACATTTATCTTCATTATATCTCTAAACATGGTCGTTTCTCTGTAAACCTAATGTCAGCTAATAATTACAATGAAAGATCTACTTCTTTCAGTGGTCAAAGAAGAGCTTGACTTTCTATGGATACTCAATCTGCATTTTTCCCATGCATAATCTCACTTACCTGAGGGTCTCCTAAAACGGCAATCCCAAAGGTCAGCATTCTTTTCTGTCCTTCACTTAAATTTTGAGCAAGATTATCCTGAATGTTTTGCATGTCCAATTCCAATAAAATTCTTTGTACCTATCCAAGAAGATACACAAAGCTTGAAATTCAAAATGATTTATACTATGCAAATTAAACTTCCCATTAAACAGTAGATAATTTTTCTAGGAACTTCTTGGCTAAATTTTATTCAAAGGAATTCTGTGGTCATGATTTAACTTAGTAAACAGTTGGCAGTTCAGTTAATCCAAGCATGTCCACTTACCTCTTGTTCTACTTCCTGTGACTGAATCCCTCTTAGTTTAGCAAACAGCCTGAGGTTTTCCTTGACAGTAAGTATATCAACGTGAACATTGAATTGAGGACAAACACCAGTGATCTTTTGGATTTCTTTCAAGTCTTGCATTTCAGAAAGACATCTATTATAGATGGTAACTGATCCTAAGAATAAAAGTTAAAATAATTTAACATTAGATTGAATATATATTTTATAAATGCTTAGAGATGTTATTCAAGAAAATATTGTCATATCTTCACAAATATCTAATATCTTGACTTCATAACTTTCACAAAATTTGGGAACTATGAAATATGTTCTAAATCACATAGTTCTCAGAAACAACTTTAACAAACATTATTTTATTTTAAGCAATCAAATTTAAAATTTAAAATGAGAGGCATAGACCTGAATTCATTCTATTATCAGACATCTTACCTTTGAGAAATTTCTTTTGCTCACCTTCTGTTGGAACAGACAATCCATTAAGGATGTTTAGCAGTGAAGATTTGCCAGCTCCACTGTGACCCAGAATTGCTGTGATTTGACCTTCATATATGTCAAAGATCAAGCCTGCTTTTAGAATAAAATATTAAAATTATTAACAGGAGGGCATTAGACAAGGACTGATCCTAAAAATGGAACAAGAAAATGTATTTAGTTGTGTACTATAGTTATGTGTGTGTATATATATATACATATGTATAATATTCAATATTCTCCTGCCAAAATAACATGCTTATTGTAGAATATTTTAAAAAGTTAATTCAATACCTTAAGAAGATAAAATTAATTCCAAATATTAACATTGTAATGTACTTACCTCCAGTGTATACACACATGCATATTTGAATATGCAAATATATACCTACAAAACTTGATCATACTTTGTTATTTTAGCCTGACTTTTAAAATATTAAATTATAAACATTTCCAATGTCATAAATTACCTTCTAAAATATATTCACCAACCAATTATATTCCTTCTTTTGCCCATTTTTCTACTCTTTCATTATAAATTTCTTACAGTTACATGTCAATAGAAGTAATTTTTAGCAAAGAATCTTTTGAGTTCTTTTTTTCTTTCCTTCCTTTGCAAAAATGAAAACCAAATACTATCATAAAAAATTATTGGACAGAGTAAGGTAAAATTTTTAAGAATCTTGTGGTACATTATATCTGATCATTATATCTGTTTCAGATTCTTTCATTTAAATTATGTGACCTACCTTTCAAATATTATTAAAATTAATAACTAAGCTAAAATTACAGTTCCTCCATTTCTATCTGGATGATCTCGGATAAACTAAACGATTTAAAGTTTGTTTTTCTCATCTATAAAATGTGCTAGTAATAATAATTAGATATAAAGAGAAAATTCTTCCTATTGTAATCCAATCCAATTAAAGCCCTCATTTATAATTTGACTAAAAGATTCTAAAGATCACTTGGAAGAATGAATTTTAATAATTAAGAAAAAATTAAAGATTAAGAAATTGGTCTTGGCCTACCAGATATTAAAATACATTGGAGAATTATTGTAATTAAAATAATGTTATTGATACAGTAATACCAGTAGAGTAAATGTAATAATTAAAATAATATGTTACTGGTACAGGACAAAGTAATCAATGGAATAGAATAGAAGCCTTAAATTGGCCAAAGTAAACCTAAGAAATGAGGAATCATAAAATGTACTTTCAAATTCATCAAAAAGATGAATTATTTAAGAAACAAAAGTGAGACAACTAGACAATTCATTTTAAAATTTTATTATTGTTGTTTTTAAACAGAAAATACATAGGGTTTCAAGAGTAAGAGGAAAGCAACCCTACCGATCTAGAAATTGACTTTATTCTTTGGAAAATTGAAATATAAGCCTCAGTTTCCTCATCTGTATAATGGGGGAGATATTAATATGTATCTCATAGGATTAAATGAAAAGGTCCACACAAAGTACTCAATAAACTTTGTGTTTATTGTTATTATCATTATTATTATTATTTATGTGTTGATGATGGGTGTGTAATTTAGGAGGGGAATGATTTGAACTGTGAATCAAGAATCTTGAAATATAGTTCCTTTAAATGAATAATTCAGTGGCTGAATAATTCTGCTTCTAGAAATTTATACTCAGAAAATAATTAATAGCCTTTACAAAGGATTGAACAAGAATGTTCAAATATTTTTTATATAGTGAATAATTGGAAATAAATTTAATTTCATACACTAGTGTGTTAGGGAAGTAAATCATGGTTATCCATGCAATGGAATGTTATTTATCCATTGAAAAATAAGGATGTTGCTGAGGGATTTCAAAAGTACATTCCCAAAGGTGTCCCAAAGTTGTCACAGGTACTAGCTGCATGGAGAGAAGGCTGAAAGAGTGCTACACTAGATTTCCCACTCTTACTTACAAAAGAACAACTCCATTTTGTTCTCTTTCACATATGTTTTTTAGGTATTGATGCTCAGTGTTTTAAAAAATGTTTAAGGTATTATTATTTATAAAAATGGAAAATAATCCTTGAAGTTCGTGACTACTGATTACTGAAAATATGGTTTAAATGTCATCTGGGAAATGAAATTATAAATTTAAAAATCCTTGGTTAAAATTAAAGGAAAAAACCTGCATATCTAGATGGTATTTGATGAAAAAAACCTGGACGGAGAATACACTTACTGATACAAGTTCATGCAATTCTCAAAATAAAGACCTAATCTCAAAGAAAGAAGATTCAGTTATAGGATGTTGGATTTGTTAGAAAATAAACACAATGGACAGAGAGTTCAACCTTTGGGAGGGTTCCTAGTTCTTCTTGTTTAACTTTTAAGGCTTTGTCTCTTGTAAAAATCATTCTGATTATTCCTAAAAAATCATTGTTAATAAAAGCAAGCCATCCTCAATGAAATGTAAGCCACAAACTTTGATGCTTGCTTGCATGTTTGTTAAAGTAAACTATATTTGTTAGAATATTTAGTATCAAAATATGTTTGTTCATTCAAAATTATGAGCAGTTTGTCATAGGCTCTTGACTTACAAAATTGAATTCATTGTCAATGACTATTCATCTTGTTTTAGCTAATCTCACCAACAGATGCAAACTATGTAAGTTCCCTTGCTAGCATAAAAATTTATCAGACTTCTTCCTTCACAATGTAAATAAAATAAAATAGTGCTTATAGCAGGTTTAATTTTTTTTAAAAAAAGTGAAATCACCTTATTTTTTATTTTAAAAAACAAAGTATATGATCCCATCGTAAATTAATAGATCCATGAAATATGTAGAAGAAATTATACATCATCTTAATTATGATTAACGATTAACTTCCAAGTGATAGAGTTACATTGTTTACATTCCTTCTTTCTTTTCTTTTTGCCTATCTATATATTCCATTTTTTTCATGTTGATTTGTTCCCATTTTTGTAATAAAAAAATTAATGAAACAATGAAATGTTTCTATTTACCTTTCAATGCTTCCACTTTTCCAGACCTCCCTTTATATTCTTTTCTAACATTTCTGATTCTGAAATAACAAAAGAAGTGCTTGTTCAGCCGACACAGAAGTAAATATAGTACAGATCATGAACAATCCTAGTTGGAATGATACATGTAGTCAACCACTTTATATGAAAAAAGGGATGCTGCAGCCAGTGCCCTCTGGTCTCAGACTGGGGCGTAATCAACCTACCCAGAAAGACTAAGACTAATTTTCAATTGGTCAATTCCCCTGGGATGGAAAATAAAAAAGTATCTCTGGAAATATTTCTTCTATTAGATTTTCTTAGAAAAGCAGACTGCTGTATAACTATTATCACATTTTTTTCTCTAGTCATAGAATACCTCGTGCTCTTTCCCCTGTTTGAGATTAGTGCATTTACCTGAGCTCTTTAACCATCATCTAGCTTCCCCTTCAAGCTTTGTTCATCAATCAGACACTCTGTTACCTTCATCTTCTATAGTTTCTTCTCTGATAGCGTCTCTTTGGCCTCTAATTCTGTGTTAGATACAATCAAACTTTTCTCCTCTCTTTATCTTAAGAGATTCTCAAAATAGCAGTGTAAACCTGTTGTCTCTATTCCCCCACCTCTCACTTCCTCCTCAATCAATTACGCTCTAGTTTCCGAACCTACCACTCTACTGGACCTCTTCTTACTGAAATTCTTAGTGAACTTCTACTTACCCAGTGCAGCAAACGTGTTTCCATCCTTACCTGACTATAGGTCACTATTGATGACTTCTTCCTTTTTGAAAGTTTTTACTTTCAAGGTGACATTCCACTATATTGGGTTTTCTTCCTATTTTTCTAAATGCCCCTTTTCTGTTTCCTTGTGAGTTCTTCTTCTTCCAACAGACATTTAAATCTTGGTGGAATCACAGGGTTCCCTGAAGTTTTTGGGTTTTCTCATTATATACCCTCTCAATGTGTTGTCTCATTGGTTCTCACCTTTCAACATCAACCACTTTCCTACTATGGTGTGAAACTGAGGACAGGTATCCAAAAATGGAGCCAAAAGCTTTAGTGAAAATTCTTTGCATCAGATGACTTTCCTACCCTTGTTTTTCAGTGACCCCAGGCCTCTACCTTAGTGAAGAATCCAGACCAAAAGACAGAGCTGCACAGAGCCAATGTTGCACAGATTAGACATGGAAAATTGGGAATGGTGTTGGGGCAAAGACAATTCACTTGTTTTTGTTTTGTTTTCATTTTTGTTTTTGTTTTGAGAAGTACTGGTTTTTTGGACTGTTGTTAATATTTTCTTAAGCAGATTGGATATGAAAAGTCTTATAATTTCAAAAATAATATCATTTTATTTTTGTGCCCCTAACTAGTAAAGAGTGACTGAGGACACTGGAATTTTTTTTGGGGGGGAGGGGAAGATTATTCTTTATTTGGTCATTCTCTTTTGAATAGATGTGTTCCATGGAGCTGTTATCCTCTTATCTAGGGGGAATGAAGCTTTTGCCCTCCTCAGAAAGCTTATTAGAAAAATACTCATAATTAGAAGGATAAAGTTTAAGTAGATGGGTTAGGACCTATGTTCTTTGACTTGAAAATAAATATTTCTCTTCCTAAATGTGATTTCCATTTTTATTCATTTTCCTTTGTCTCCTGATATCACAAAAGTAGTTAGAGGTTAAAAACACAGACTATGGAGCCAGACTGTCTGGATTCCAAAACCAATTCTCTGGTTAACTAGATATACAACCTTGGGCAAGATACTTAACCTTTCAGTACTTCAGTTTCCTCATTTGTAAAATGGGGAAAATAAAGGCGTCTGCTTCATACGTTGTTGGGTTTTTTTGTTTGTTTGGTTGGTTTGGTTTGATTTTGAGAATTAAATGCATGCCTAGTACATAGCAAGCACTACATGGGTATCTGTTGAATAAGTAAATGATTAATATTTAAAGCTCTGATTCTTTAACTTTAGTGCACATTAGAAAAATCTTCAGGGCTTTTTACAACTCACAGATTCTTGGGTTCAATCCCATACCAACCGAATTAGAATCGCAGGGGTAGTCTGAGAACAAATATTTTAAGAGCTCTTCACATGACCCTGTTACATACAAAATCCCATAGGAGCCCTACAAAGTCGATGTTACCCTCATTTCATAGAGGACACTGAGGATAAGAGAAATGTATTCAATTTTCCCAAGATTACACATAAACTGAGAAGAAAGTGTGGCATTAGAACCTAAGAATTTCTGGAAGCGGGTGTGGCTCAATGGATAGAGCCCCCGTTTACCATGTGGGAGGCCCCGGGTTCGCTTCCCCGGGCCTCCTTGTGAGGGCAGGCTGGCCCGCGCGGCGCGGTGGGCTGATGCAGCAGGACCTCACAGCAAGGGGGAGATAAGTGGACATGGAAAAGACACACAGCGAATGGACACAGCAAACAAGAGCAGCAAGGGGGGGATAAATAAATAAATAAATAAATCTTTAAAAAAAAAAAAAAAAAAAGAACCTAAGAATTTCTGACTCCAAATTTCTTCCTTCTTCTACCATACCATATATGACAAAAATGATAGATTCAGGTTCAGACGATTAAAAGAGTAAATATAAAAGAGAGGTGGAGAATCAAAGACAGAAGCAGGGAGGGAGACAGATGGAGGATGACAAGGTGACATTATACAGAATTAATCAAAGAGAATTTTCCTTGCAAGAAGTAGTTAGTTGAAGTTAGTGGTGACAGCAGTAGAACAGTCCAAAGTGACATTCGGAATAGCAAATTTCATGTCTTTAAATATTTTGCCTAAGCCTCGCCCTGTTGCTGTTGGTTAAAATTTTTCAGCCTTGCACTATATTAATATGACTGCATGTGTCATTACCTGATGGCTTCTTTTCCTTGAAATTCTGGAGCTATTGGTTCAAAATAATCACCACAGGGATGCTCAATATCTATTTCATTCTCAATGACCTTATTATCAGTTCTTTTGTGTTGGAAACAAGATGATGAGTTCAGGAAAAATAATGGAGAATATCGGTGCTCATTTCCATCTAATTAATCAAGAGGCAATAAAATATTGGATCAATAATAATAAACTAATGAAGGCTTGATCAGAATAGTGTAAAATGCCTTGAACTTTTAAGTATCATAGAGAAAATATTTTCTTTCTAGCTTAATATTATAGAGAAGAAAAGTTGACAATAAAGCAAATAGTGAAAATTCAAACAATAATAACATGCTATTGGAAAAACTTAAAAATATAATAGGGAAGCGGATGTGGCTCAAGTGATTGGGCTCCCGTCTACCATATAGGAGGCCCAGGGTTCGATTCCCAGGGCCTCCTGGTGAAAGGCAAGCTGGCCTGCATGGCAAGCTGGCCCGAGCGGAGTGCTGGCCCACACGGAGAGCTGGCACATCAAGATGACTCAATAAAAAGAGACACAGAAGAGAGACAATGAGAGACGCAGA
>JAQZBX010008219.1:31827-48774 GCA_029593785.1 Cabassous unicinctus
TAACTTTAAAAATATATATATATATAATAGAACTTTCAACAAAGTATAAATCATAGGTTTGAATAAATTGATTGTTTATAAAAATACATAAAACCAAATATTTGGGAAAACATAAGGCACATAAAAATATTTTTATGTGGCACATAAAAATAATAGTGAAGATGTTTGTAAACTTAAGATATCCTTTGACCACAATAATACAACTGAACATAATATTGAAATCTATACATTATGTTAATGACAAGTATATGGAGAAATTGTATTTGTTCAGGATAAATATGTGGTTATTTTCCAAATTTTGAAAAATAAAGTATTTGTTATTAATGGTTTTCAGATATAAATCAGAATTAATAGAAAGACAGAAATACACACAAATAACTACATAGAAACATAGGAGACAACCTTAAATGCAGTCAAAGAGGAAAGAACACAAAATAAACCGATAAGTAAATCAGAAGAATTTGCAGGGGGAAAATGTTCCGATTCTAGTATGCGTAAGGAATTCTGAGCTTATGTGAAATTTTTGGGTTTTTTGCAAGAAAAAGAAAATCTAATTGGATCATATATTTCTCTAAATATGCATAACATATGAAAAAAATGATGCTGAGAACATCCTCTTTCATTTATGGTATTTCTTTAAAGGATGGACATCTCTTTTCTGAAATGGTCCTTCCAGAAATGATGAAAGGGAAAAAGACAGATTATGTCACAACTGAGGTCTTTTCTAACTGTGCTTGGTTTACAACTTGCCCCACATTTTTGTAAGTAAGAGGTACAAATATTGATTAGGAGGCACTTCCATAGTACAATGGCCATACTGTAGCCAAAACCAGCTTAAGAACAAATTTATTTCAGCTTGCTCTGATATAAATTCTAAGAATTATTCTTTCAAAACACTTTTAGGGATCCTTGAAAAAAGTAACACAATTTAATTATTATACAATTACAATGTGTGCTATCATTACTATGATCATTATAATACATATTATTATATAGAAGTCAGAGGAATAAATATTTTTATATAAAAAGTCCTTCCAGATCATTAAAACTACAAAATAAAGAACTCACGCAGCCTGTGGTGGGAAATATTTGTTATTCTTCACTCATTAAAATTTATTTATTTAACATTTTAGAAAGTCTTCAGTGTAATCATTACTTATAGAGGTCAGAGAAAAATGTACTACTACTTACAGGGTAATATTCTGTCGAAGTATAATGCCAATATCAAGTACAAAAGAGCATCAAAAGTCAATATGAAAAAAGTTGCTATCATCATATATGAGTCTCCTGAAGGGTCAGGAAAAATTATGCCATTCATCTTATAATCCAGGTGGATAATCTACAATTCAAGAAAAAAGAAATAAAATATAGGCAATAAATAAAAAATAATTCAGTGCAGCAGCAAGAATTATTTGACTAATGAGCTTTTGCAACAAACCCTAATAATGAATTTACCATTCAAAATATTTCTATTTTACAGAGATCAAAGAATATTAGAAGATAATACCAATTAAAAAATACAATGGCCTAAGAATAGGACTTTAAATTATAATGCATTTGCTTATTTCATGAAGTCATTGCAATATTGCAAAGTATCATTCTACACACAAAAAAATATACATTTTAGAAAAAAATGTGAGGAATCCTTTGAAATATCTTATTAGCATAATAATAAGAGAACTTACCTCCTTTTCAGTATTAATGCAAATAAAATTTTGTACTTTTAATTTTACCATATAATAATAGTTACACTTACATGGAGCTTCGTTCTAGGGACTATTTTAAGTTCTTTTCTTATTATCTCTTTAATCTCCCTTATAACCCTATGCTATAGGCCTTTTTATTTTTATTCAGTGGCTAAGCGAGAATCTGAATATAGGAAGCCCAGCTTCCAAAGCCAGGTTTTCACTAAACACCCTATGCTACCTCTCAATCTATGTTAAAATGCTAATATTTTATATAATTCAGTGGTGTCAGTTACATTCATAATGATGTGCCACCATCATCACCATCCATTACCAAACTTGTCCAACACCCTAAATATTCATATTTGAATATGGTTAAAAGGGGAAATTTTAGGGTTATAGATGTTACTAGAATAAAATTTTTTTAAAAAATAACATGGGACTGTTCCACACAGTCTAATGTAAACCTTGGAGTATAATTAATAATATAATTATAATTTAAAAAATTTTAAAATTTACATAAGAAAGTTTGGTTTATTACAGGAATGAAAGGCTGGGTCAACATTTGGAAATCTATTAATATAATTTAGCATCAAACAGATTAAATGGGAAAATCATGTGATGAATCTAGTAGATGCAGAAAAGACATTTCATAAAATTTGATATTTATTCATGGTAAAGAAAATGTCATAGCAAACTAAGAAGAAAAGGGAATTTCCTTAATCTGATTAAGGAGATGCACAAGGACCAACACCAAGCATCATGCTTAACAGTGAAAGTTTTTCTTCTGCCTCCATTTCTATTGAACATTGTACAAGAGGTCCTGACCTATCCAGCAAGGCAAGAAAAAATAAGTCACAGGCATGAAGACTGCAAAGGAAAAATATACTATCATTATTGTCAGACAATAGGATTATATATGTAGAAATTCCAAGGCCATATGCAAAAGATCATTTGCATCTCTTTATGAGAACAACAAACATTTAGAAAATAAGAATTTAAACGCAGATGTTCTTGATAATAGTATAAAAAATCTCCAACATGTTGGGAAAAAATCAAGCAAAAATTTAAGAACTCAGCACTGAAAACTAAAACAATTATAAGGTAAACTGAAGAAAACCTAAATGAATGCAAAGATATATTATGTTCATGGCAAAAACTAAAAAGGTGTCAATTCCCTCTAAATGGAAAACTTCAACTGTGTCAAAATCTTAACAGCTTTGCACATGCACACACATATATGTGTTACTTGATAAGCTAATTTTAAAATTTATATCAATACAAAAGTTTTGGAATAGACAAAGCTCTCTTGAAAAAGAAAATAAAGTGATAAAATTGTCTCTACCAAATATCACAACATCATAAAGTGAAACAATAAAGATAATGTACTATTGGTGCAAGGATAGACATATGGGTTAATACAAGATTGGTTGAGTTAGGATAAAAGAACTACTGCAGTTCATTCAGGGAAAGGATGTTCTTTTCAAAAAAATAGAGCTAAAAGAATTGTATATTCATATAGAAAATTAATATTGACCTCTACACATACACAAAAATTATTTTGAAATGAATTTGTATCTAAATGCAAAAGGTGAAATAAAATGTAATAAACTTGGGGTAGGGAAGATTTCCTAAACAGACACAAAAGCATACTACATAAAAGAAAAAATTGACAAATTGGACTTTATCAACATTAAGAAACTGTTCATCCAAACCACAAGTAATAAAGCCAGCAACAAATAAGTGAGAAATGTCTTATATCCAGCATATATAAAGAGTACCTACAAAGCAATAAATAAAAAATAGGTAACTTAGTTAAAAAAAAACTGGAGAAATGAGTTAGATTGCCAATTTACAAAAGAAAATCCAAAAAGTATGAAAAGGAACATTCAACATATGAAAAGGTACAGAACTTCATCAATAATCAGGGAAATTCAAATTAAAACATCATGATATATCACTATTTATTCAGCAGAAATGCTATAACTTGAGAGACTGACAATACCAAATGTTGGTAAAGATGTGGAGCAACTGGAATTCTCAAACACTGTTGGTGAAAATGTAAATTGGAACAGTCACTTTAGAAAAATGTTGGGCAGTAGCTATTAAGATTAGCATGTGTATATTCTAGACCCCAATATTCAATTCCTAGATGTATAACAAAAAGAACTGAATGTCCATATTCACTGGGAGACATGTACAAGAATATTTATAGCAACATTATTAATAATAGCTAAAAACTAGAAATTATTGTTATCCATCAATAAGAAAATTGATTCAATTCCTAGATGTATAACAAAAAGAGCTGAATGTCCATATTCACTGGGAGACATGTACAAGAAAGCAAGGAAGTAGTTATCTAAGTTAGTTTTACCTTTAGAATAAGAGTATTTAGTGAGCTTCTAGGGTGATGGCAACATTCTATTTCTTGACCTGGTTCACTGTTACTCTGATTTACTTTAGAATTATTTGCTAAACTATTTATGTTTTGGATTTTTTCATATTTGATTCACAGTTCACAAAATAAAACATTTTTTAAAACAAGTTTGCACAACAGAATGCTTTCATCACGTGAACTAAAATGAAAGGTAAATGTGTGTGTGTGTATTAGAAGGAACTATGTAAAAGACAAAATACATCTAAGAGGTAGAAATCTGGAAACTTTTCATTTCAATTTCCTTGTGAGATGAAAATTTTTCTACAGTGTAATGATATTTTAAATTTATCTTTACATAGAAGGATTGCTTAGAATAAAAGTTCTTATTTTGAAAGTTTGTTGATAATAAAAGGCCATGAAATATCGCATTTTTTAAATGTTTAATAAACCAATCAACTGTGCTCTTACCTGAGCCAATCCAGCAGTGAAGGCAAAGGGGCTACCAATACTCAAAATCCACTCCAAAGCTGAGGAAAGTTGTCTGTACAGTGCAGTCAACCCCACACACCCCCAAAAGAGAGTCAAGAGGAGCACAACCAAACTGGTGAGCACAGTTTTCCTTACCAGCACGCTCATCAGGAATACTAAAGTTATCTGAAAGAGAAGACATCTAGCTGATACTCAGTTCACTGAGAATCACTGGCAGCACAATAAAATAAGGGCTTTTGGGAAGCGGGTGTGGCTCAGTGGATAGAGCCCCCCGTTTACCATATGGGAGGCCCGGGTTCGCTTCCCGAGGCCTCCTTGTGAGGGCACGCCGGCCTGAGCGTGCAGTGGGCTGATGCAGCAACCTCACGGCAGGAAGCGGGTGTGGCGTAATGGATAGAGCACCCGTTTACCATATGAGAGGCCTCGGGTTCGCTTCCCTGCGCCTCCTTGTGAGGACAGGCCGGCTTGCTCGGAGCCGTCGCCGTGGGCTGATGCGGCAAGACCTCACAGCAAGGGGGAGATAAGCAGACACAGAGAAGACACGCGGCGAATGGACACAGCAGCACAAGCAGCAAGGGGGGGATAAATAAATAAAAATAAATAAATCTTTAAAAAAATAAAATAAAATAAGGGCCTTTGTATCATAATGGTCAAAAACATTTTTCTTTCTTTTTGAGACATCATTTTGTTAATTTAGACATTTATGCGAAAGAAAAGTCCGGTTTTCTTTGGGTTACATTGTTTTCTCACACCCATAGAGACTTTCTCAAACAAACACAGAAAAAAACAGACATAAAAGAAGTAACCATATGAGCGATATTTACTACATACAGCTAAGACTTAAAAGGGGAAAAGTGATCATAAATTTAGGAACTTACCAAAGACAGGCCATACAGGAAAAAGAGTGTGAATATGACCATGAAGCCCGTCATGACTATAATTTGGGCAGATGTTATAACAATTGCAATGAGTATGGAGATAATGAAAATGAAGCCAGCATAGATTAAACCCCAAGAGAGCCTACATAAAGACAAAAAGGTATTTAAATGATTTATCACTTTACTATGAAATATTTAAAATGCACTCAAATATCTAAAGAATGACACAGTGATGATCCTGGTACGTGACATCTAGATTAGTAACTATAACTAAAACAGTTGAAGCCACCTGAGCACTCCTTCCCTGATCACAATTTTCCTTCCTCTTCCCACAAAGGTAACCACTTACCAAAATTTGCTGTTTATATTCCGTTTTGGTTATCTTGATTACAGAAGCATGCAGAGATGACAGTCACGATACTGAACCCTGGTACAGCACAGGCACCAACCAACCAAAAAAAATGTCACTTCGCATTATGTGACTGGAAAAACTGCATTGCTCTACTGGTGCCTCCTGGCTGGGTGTCAGCTCTGTATCCATGTCTTGTATAAATAGTATAACATTGTACATACAATATTATACTGTATGTTTTCTTCTGCAATTTGCCTTTATCAACCAACATAACAATATTTTATACTACTGTTTAATACTTCCCAATGTGAATATATCACAATGTTCTCTTTCCCAAAGACAGGATGTTTCCAATTTTTATTTATTTATTTATTTATTTTTTGCTATTACAATGCTGCTAAGAACATTCTTATATAAATCTTTTTGGGGAAATTTGTCAGAATTTCTCTAAGATGGAATTGCTGAATTAAAGGGGGTAAGCATTTTGCACCTTATTAGCTATTTCCATACCGTTTTAATTGTAGAATTGAAAAGGAACTTAACATTTGCTAATCAATCCAGTAGATCTGGGAGGATTTGCGGCAGACAATAATTTCACCATTTTGAGGCTCTCAGGAGGCAGCCCTTCCACTGTCTTTAGTAGTGACAAATTAAAATCTCATAACTCCACTAAGCCATTCCATTCTCAATATTCCCATTCATGATTTCTTTACTTAAACTGATATAACTTCTTTTATACCCTTAAATTGTTTTACTATAGTTATGAGGGCATTCATAGGCTCCTCAGACCAGAGTTCTTTGTCCTATGTAAAAGAAATGTAAATAAGAATTCGACAGCTGAGGAATATGGTAAAAATATTAAACCAAGACTTTGCATTAATATGTCCCAGTAGAACATGCCTATACTGAATTTATTTAGTGCTTGTTTTTTAACTTCTTTTTAAATTTCATGTCATTGCAATGATTTAGTCTGTGTTAGAAACACCTACATTTTTGGGAAAAAAAGCATACCACATTCTGCAGAACCCACTTTCTGAGTACAAACGTAACTACTTTGTTTGGGAAAGGAAAAACTATAGTGTAGGAGAACTACAAATGAATGAAGAAAAAGGAACTGGTTGCCAGAGTGGGGTAGGGGTTGTAGGAAGTTGTTAATAAACCTATGGAAACCCATATGCTAAAAACAAAGAAATTTAGACATCACGTTTAAATAATACTGATTGTATTTCATAATTATTACATTAGTTAGAAAAAGTTGTCATAAAATGTATTTCTAATAGACACCCTGCACTTAATAGAAATGTTTCGGAATCTTTCTCCTCTTTAGTTTTAAGGATATATGTGTGTGTATATGTGTATAGTATATGTGTGTGTGCATTTTTCTAAGTTTTATGTTACTTATATGCTAGGAATCATTTGTTTTTATGCCCAATACCTAAATGCCTAATACCTTTCTGATTTTAATGTAGGGTTGACTCCTACCTCTGCGGTCTTACGTGACCTCAGAGATGCCATCCCAAGGGACACATCCTGGACTGAGACAAGGCCTCTGACATGGGTCACCTCTCTATTCACTCCTACCAGATTCAGTGGGTAGCTCCAAGGTCCTTTTCTCTGTATTCCCAAAGTTCCGCTGCAAATAACTCTTCTCCTCCGCCACTGCCCCATCTTCCTTTTTTTTTTTTTAATCCCAAGACACAGATCCCTCTTTTTCTATTTCACGCTTCATATTTATAGGAATTAAAACTCTCCATTTATATTATAGAAAAGTAAAAATTTCCTAAGTCATAATTTCATTTCAGGAAACACATGGCTTTCAAAGGATTGTTAAAGAGTTTTTTAACCATTCCAGATAATTCAACATCCTAGAATATTTTTTTGATATAGGAAATACACAGAGAACCATCTTCCAGGGTTCAATATCAAAAAATGTTATGTTTCTTTTGGGGTAAAACAAGCAGATTCTTTTTCCTTTTCCTAGACAGTACAGATTTTGCACCTGATTGTACTGTAAAATTATCTGCTTTAGCCACTCTCTTATTTTCTTAGGTCTTTGTTCTTACTCCTCAATTACTTGTTTTTATTATAATACAAATGTACACACACATTTAAAAATCTTTGAAATAATTTGTGCAATGGGCAAGATAAAAATATTTCAAAAGATGGAGTCCTTCTTATATGCCAGCCTATGTGCTGCATGTGCTATGTACATTATATGTCATCTTATAAATAAAATGTAATATCTTCATATTTAATTAGTTGCTTCAAAAAAAATACATCACTGGTGGCCAAGGCTCTGAACACAAATTAGCCTTTATAGGATTATACTTTTTTTAATGTTAGGAAGCCACAAGAAATCAAATGATATCTGCGGGCAGAACTGTTGGAAAGCCACAATCAGAGGACCTGGATTTGAGGCCCAGCTTTGGTACTGACCATCTGACTGACCTTGACAACTTCCTTATTCTCTTTGACCTTCATTTTGCTTGTTTTCAAACTGGATGATATCACCTCTATCCCACAGTTAGCGTAACACAATCAAGGCACAGAAAAAGTACTCTGGAAATTATAATCACTATTTTGTACGGCAAAATTTAACAAAGACTAACTTTAAAAAAAAAAAAAGAACAAAAGGAAAAGTAGTGTATCAAATTTAAATCATGATGTTCTGAAACAAGAACACTTTTCACTTCTTTATTCCCCTGTTTATGAATAAGCCCTACATGAGTTAAATACTCACCAGAATGCTGAATCTTGTAGGCCCATCATTTTCATCACGTCCTTAAGCCTTTTTCTCTCTTTTGTGACATTGAGTGATACAAAATATATAAATGGGGAGAAATAAAGCAAGCAATAGAAAATAAACATCTCATACATAAATGTGCCTTTAGAAATAAAAGGTAATGTCTTCATATTTGTCCCAGTAACCGACATCAACTCCTCCATCACAGAGTGATTTGTTGTGACCTGAAGAAGAGTTTAAATAAACAAAATAATTATTTAAAGTACAGAAACTAGTGAAATACGAATAAGTGCTGTGGATTGTACCAATATTGATTTCCTGGTTTTAATATTGTACTATAGTTAGGATTATCATTGGGGCAACTTCATTGTTTTGGCAACTTCCTGTGAATCTATAATTATATCAAAGTAAAGAGTTTCTTAAAAATAAGCAACAAGTTCCTTTGTCTAAATCGAATTCCAGCATTTGTATACCTGCTTTACTAAATAAACATGAAAATCTGAATATATATCATCTTTCATCAAAATGTTCATGCCTCGGGAATCAGTTTACATTAATTATTAGAACCGAGTAAGCACTTACTTCTATAATAGCAGAATCAATGGCAGCTTGTAAGGTCACGAATCCTCTTTCCCAGTATTGGGCCAGCAAACATGAAATCCAGCCATATCCCTGCCGGCAATGAGCTGTAAGCACACATAAAACCACAGCCATCATTATGGGATGAAGGCAGTTGGAGAATATGAAACACTAATCCATGGAAAAAACAATCCAGAGGGCCTCCATTAGTCAAAAGTTTTAAATACATAGAAAAAGGAAGCTAATGAAAAGTTTTACTAGGGCAAATTTCTTCACACAAACCACAGCATGCACAGAAAATCTTGGACAATGTAAAGATATAAAAGCAAGGAACACTCTGCTCCAGCACTCCTTGCTGTGCCTCAAAACAGCAAAGGCTTCCAGCACTGGATTTTTTTTACACTGGAATGCTCTCCTGCTAGATAGATACATGGCTCACTCCCTCTTTTCATTCTGATCTCTTCTAAAATATCTACAATCAGTCCTCTTTCCAGTCTCCATCTTCTAACTCTTCTTTTTGTTACATTGTTGCTTTTATCACCACCTTATAGCATACATATGTATTTGTTTATTGATTTCCATTCTTTCCTGACCTTTTCCCCTGGCCGTGGCTAAAACAGTTCATGAAAGCAGGCTCTGTGTTTTGTTCACTTCTATCTCCAGGGCCAAGAACAGTGCAAGACACAGAGTAGGCACTCAGTGAACCAATTCTATGACACATCAGTTCTGCTTCCTAAGGGCCCTCAAATCCATCCACCTCTCTCCCTCTCAGCTGTCTCCATGCTGTGCTAAACACATAATCTCACTAGCTGGTTTCACTACATTCTTTCTGGCTCCTCTGCAATCCGTTCCCCAGGCTGTGTCAGAAGTGCTTCCTTTGGCCTGGAAATCTAATCATGTCTCTGTTTTTATTAAAGCACCTCAGTGGCTAACCATTCCTCTAGGTTTACAACAATCCCCAAGAGCTAGCCTTTGAGTCACTTCAGCTTCATTCTGCCTCTACATTCTTTTCCGTGTTCTGTGCTTAGCTGTACTTCTCTTCGTTCAAATCTACTAACAGATGCCATTTCTCATGCCAGGGCCTTCACACTTGATTTTCTTCTATCTGAAACACAGTCTCCCTAGCAGTTCATAGCTACTATTCCTTCTGGTCTTTAGTTTAAACCTCACTTTCCCGGGTAGGACTTTCTTGATGCCACAGCTTATTAGGACCTGTTGGTCTAAGTCACTGCAGCACACTTCCTGACACTTTTCTTTAATTGCCTTCTAAACTGGAATCTCACCAGAGACTGGGACCCATCAGTCTTGATCACCCCTGCATCCGTTGCACCTGTACATGCTGAGCTCAACACTTATGTGGGGGATGAGTCTATGATTCGTTGAGAGTTACACACTCTTGGGTACATATGCTTGTCCTTGGGATAAGTTCAGCAATAAAATGTGCTTCATTACTTTTCTCAGTTGCCATTGAAAGCATCTCTGTGACCCATTCCCACCTGTTCCGTTTATTGAAAACATGAAAAATGTTATAGATATGGTTCATATGGAAAGTCACCTAAGATATCTTCTTCTATCATAAATGGAATGGCATATCCCTGAAAAAACTTCAACTTATATGAGAAATTATCATTAAAGATGATTCCCACGCTGTCTGGAAAATTGTCTAGGATTATTTTATCCATTGATTTTTGATCTGGAACTCCAGTGACTTCTCTTCCTGTGAATTACAAGGTAAAAACATGCATAGAAGATTACTACAGGGATTGCACCAAAACTGAATGTTATATCCAACTATGCCATCATCTATTTGTCCATTGAATTAAACTAAGAATCATTTTCCATTGAAATCAAATGTGTTCTAAAAGGCAAGCAGGGAATTTTTATTTTAATATTTCAGATTCTAAAATCAGGAGAAATGCATGAGAATTTAGTGTTGTCTTTTAATAAGGACAGGTATAAGGGCAAGTTTTAGGTACAGAAAAACATTGTACAAGGATAAATATGCATAAGCAAATTGGTAAACAACCTTCAGAGGTAATTGTTGCGGTTACCATTTAGTCAGAGTATGCCATATTTCAGATTTACTGAATTAAAGTCTCCTCATGTGACTCTATTGCTAACAGCCGGCATTTTCACCTGTTAGAAATCAAGGATCAAAGAGTAGATAGCCAGACTGCATGCAACTTGACCATAAATGAAATAATACATTTTGGTTGCTTCGGTTACATAGAGACCTCATTTAATTTTTATACGATGTTTAAAAATTACAGTATATGCAGAATACTCAGAAAAGATTATCTCCATCCTTACATTTCATAGTTTTAAAGTTGTCATTCAATAATCATGCCCTAGTTTCTATTTAGAATTTTTTCCTAAGTTATAAATTTTAATCATTATATTTCCATGTTAAAAATCCCACTCCCAGAGGGGAGCAGGTGTAGCCTCAGTTGGTTGAGTGCCTGCTTCCCATGTACAAGGTCTTGGGTTCAATCTCCAGTGCCTCCTGAAAAAAAAAAAAAATTCCACTCCTACTAATGGCTATATTCCTCTTCAAAACTATTCTGAAGATATGAAATTGTAAATCTATTGTTCAACAATATTCCATTAGAAATGTGGGCGTCCCTGGAATTGACCTTCATCAGTTTAAAAGTCTAACTGCTGGAGAGAGAGAAAAAAATAATTTATATGTTGTCTTGACACCTAAATAATTAACCAAATGTACCACTATAACTTCAAACTAAACATGTATACATCTTATAAAGAAATATAATAATATCAGTAATTCTTATTTGTCATTAGTGTACCTACCTTTCAAAAACAGAGCAAAGGCTGTTTTATTCATTATCTGCTGGGTTATATTAGAAATTGGTGCATATACAACTTTTATAGAAGAGCTATTAAATTTATCAGCTCTTCCAAGATCATGAGGAGGCATTTCGGTAACCTTGATATTTTCTCTGAAATATGATAGGCCCAGATACAGCCCTAGAAGTATTGGGAGACCCCATTCCTATAAAACATAAAAAAGAGAACCAATTTAGATTATATGTCCTTAAACAACTCCGTCAACAGTAAATAACAGTTGAAGACAAAATTCCAATATCACCATATAATTGGCTTCTCTTTACTCTCTTCCCTTTAAGGCAAAGGAAAACCAATGAAAGATAAATACTGAGATAGTAGCCGCATGTGTTATTTTTTAATACTAGAACTAAAATTTTGCATTAAAAATTGTGAACTACAGCAGGAGCTATTATATAAACAGGATGATGTTCTCTAAAATGCATGGGCAGCAGATTCTAGAATCTATATAAAAGCAAGGAGGGATTTTTTTTTTCAATGCTTCAGATTCCAGATTCAAGAGAAATGCAATGGTAGGTATCAGGGCAAGATTTAGTATACAAAACATTTTATAACAGGATAAATATGCGTAAGAGATTTGGAGTACAAAAAACAGGTAATTGTTGTGGTTACTATATACTCAGAGGATTCCAGATTTCAGTTTACTGAAGCAAAGGCACCTCACGTGAGTTTATGGCAACAAATCACAATGATTTTGCTGGTTGTCATGTCCTTGTATTGGAAACCAAAGAAAATGAAAAGGAACGGTGTAGACAAGACTATCTAGTGGCTCAGCAATATCAATGATCTTTCTTGGCAAATGTTGAATTATATCCTTTATCCCCCTCCCAAATTAAGTGGGGTCATATATTGAGCTCTGGCCAATGAAATGTGGACAGATGTGACATGAACCACTTCCAGACCTGGTTTGTGGAACTTTGCACAACCTGCTATATTCTCTCTGTCTCAGTCTCTCTATTTCCTTATCTTCTGAATGGATGCAGAGGAACCAGTGGAGATTTCGAGGTCCTAGGAGATAGCAGAGTCCCTAAATGAAGGAGCCTGGGCCCCTGAATGACAGAGTAGAGATGGTTCCTTCACCTACTTACCCCCCACCCCCCACTTCTACTGCCAAACCTGTTCAGACTGTGATGAGTGATCCTTTCTCTGCTAATTCACTGACATTTGGAGTTGTTACTAGTAGTTCGTCCTCTTGCCTAATGCAAACTGACAATCAATGGTGTTCTTTGGTATAATTCTTGCAAGTAATTTTTGTGTAGAAAATTCATGACCTTGAAAATATGTTCCTAAAGTTGAAATTCATCAAGTTCTTGTAGGCAACATTTTGATTATCTCTAGGTTCTACACGTATAAGGTGTGGTAGTAGCTCTAACAGTTGCTATAATGTATCGTGTAATCACATTTTTACTTACTCGCCTTTAAAAATCAATCAGTAGTATTTCTAGTCCTTACAGTTGTACATTACTTTTTAAGAACTGCTGTGAGTCTTTCAGTGCAACAAATATGATTAGATACACCCTCAAAATCAATAAATCAAGTCTGCTTCTTAAAATATAAGAGAACCATTAGATAAAATAAAATAACAGTGTTAATAGGGGAAAGATGCAAACTTTCAAACATACCACCAAGCTCTCTCTTTTCATCCTCCATTTCTTAAGAAAATTCTTATACAGAAGGGCTTGAGTTTGCTGGCATACACTTGTCTCTTTCTTTTTCATTTTGTCTGTCCATTTTATGAAAAAGGAGAGGTTAAATATAGTAAAGCACAAACTAGAAAAAAATGGTGTAATCAGAAAAAAACTTGGTTATGTATTTCAATTAAGAACTATTAAAAAAGGATTTAAAATATTAGTTCAATGTATGGATGTAAAGTTTTACCTCAAACATATACATTTTAACCTACATAAAGGAGGGTGTGATGCTGGGGAGGTGCAGTGACTGATACCACAATTTTACCAAAACATAGAGCAATGCAACAGAAAAGCTATAGTGAGAATTCAGAGCCTGCAAGGTACTCCACATTCCTTAATCTTTTATAACAGGTATTCAATTACATGAATAGAGTAGTTAAATTCTATCTCATCTTGATTAATATAATTTCTTCTTTGTATTTATATAGAATTCCCGGAGCTAAGCAAACTAACCCAAAATTTTATTATTTAAATTTATCTGGATAAAAATTATGTCTATGTGATATAACATCAATGAAATATTTTCTTGTATATTTACCTTCCAAATTGAACAGAAAAACTTTTATTAAAAGATTCAGACCAGAAGATAACAATTCAAAGTCAAACTACTGCAATTTGAGTCTGAGAGAAGAACAAAAATATTTTTCTGGATGTTCTACAAAGTAAGTTTTTGAAAATAACAGCCATACGGGAAAGTAACTTTTCCCAAATATTTTAAAGTAACCAGAAACAATTTTTTTCATTTTTTATATTCTTGAAATTAAATTCTTTGAGATTTGCATATGAACATATTCAGACAATTCCCCCTCCGTTAATAGAGAAGCAATAAAAATTAGTTGGAAAAAAATCAAAATATTAAATCATTAGCTCACAAAAGTATTTGGAAATATCTGAAAAAATCTGATTTTTAGCAGTGCCACCCACATATTTAGCAAAGCACACACACAAAAACAGAGCTCTACTTACTGTCAGCAAAATTAGAAAAAGTACTCTGGAAATACTGTTAAAGTTTTTTGGTCTAAAGGCAACAATTATAACTTCTGTATTACCACTTCTTCATTTATGCCATTAAGTGGGTTCTACTTCCAATAGTTCTTACTCAGGCTGGCTTCCGGAAAAGGTGTGGTCAATCTGATGTGCACATGATGAGCTTGTTTTGTTTCTTGTGTCTTTTTCCCTTTAAACAATTATTCTGCAGGGAAATGACCGTTCAGTGGTTGGTTACTCATTTCACAGGGAATGAAACGAATCCTGTTTGTTCACTGGGCCTTTCAACTCCAGAGATAAGGGGAAAATCGTCACACAAGGAAAATTGGACTAGCCTATCAGACCTGATGAGACCAAAGTGCGAGAAAAAGCAACAAAAAAGTAAACAATAACCAACCAACCAAAGCAGTTACATTTTTATGAGAAATCTGTAAGTTATTTTTTCACTACTGATGTTTAAACACAACTGCCAATTATATATTTTATTTAACTAATTTAAAATATATGGGCAGAACATAGTGGAGATGAATTTTGCCTAATAGCTCAAAGCAATCTATAGTCTGTCTTGGAGAAACAACTAAGTTGGACAAATGAAGAATTTCAATGAAATTTCCTTTTTCTCACTCTGTTCATAGTGGAAGCAGGATTTCATAAGATGTATGAGCAAAATAAAAGCATGTGAATTACTTAGGAGTAGAAAACATATAAAAGGATTAAGCTGATGTTTTGTGCATGAAGACTAGAAAAAAAATGAAGTATATTTAACTCGCATTGCACAGTTTATCTCCTTCTCTAGAGTTGCAAACATTTCTTGTCCTGCCAAAGAGAATGGCAAAACAGGAAACCAAAGTCCACGAATTGGGAAATCTCAAATATTTGAAATGGCTCCCAATCCACAGATGTTAATAATCATAAAGCTGAGAGATGCTCTGGAGAAGAGGGGGAAACTTTTTAAATCCATTTAATGTCATGATATTATATATATACGCTTCTCTCCTTGGTTGTTAATTCTATTTTTCAAAATAGCCAACTGTGAAATATTTTATGCCTCATACATTAAAACATTAGCAAGAAAAAAAGTAGTAAAGATGTCCTAAATGTCTCATCATTGGGGGAAGGGAGGTGTTAAAAGGTACAAATACCATTAAAATTTTATATCATAAATAGGTTAATGGAAATCTAAGTTCCTTTTTAATCACCTGGAATGTCGTTCATGTTTTTATTAACTTTGTTGTTACAGTGTTTTATATTCTATATACACTGTCTTAGGAACATTTTCACTCTTTCTTACAATTGCTTAGTAGAAAATTTCACTGCTACAATATCAATAATTTTTAGAATATTTGTTTCATTTCTTCCTATTGTTTCTTGTGTACCTTGGTGTTCATCTTTCTTGACCTCTTTATTCTGGTCCATTTTTCATTTTCTTGTGCTGTTTTCCTTATTTCAAACTGAAAATTCCCCCACAAATTGTGACCTAATATGGTGAGGAAGTACCCAGCCTCCAACTTAGAAGCTCATTTAAATGGTGGATAAAATATATCCAAAATAGAAGTTCAGATATATAACCAGAAAAAAATAAAAAGGAAGAGGAAAGAAAGTGAGAAACAATGGAAGAAATGAAGAAAGAAAGGAAGGCACATCCCCACACGTTGATGTAATAAATAAATAAACTATATAATAAATAAATAATAATAAATAAAGTATAAAAGAAATGATGTTAGTTAAAGCAGGAGACAATGAAATGAAAAGCTAAAAGGAAAGAAATCAATTACAATTCATAGAAATTTAAGGGGAGTAATAATAGGATTAAAAACTTAATGGAAAAGTTTTATAGAAAATTGGGCACTGTCAGAGAGAAGCCTGATAAACCAGAAGTACATCTGAAGAAATCATATACAATGCAATGCAAAGACAGAACAAGATAGAAAATATTGAAGAGGTTAAAAGACATGAAAGAATGAGAATATCCAGCACATGTCTAGTAAAATATTCCATAATAAAATAAAGAGAATAAATAAGAGGAAATATTCAAAAATAAAATGGATGGGTGTCAGGAAGTGGGTGTGGCTCAATCGATACAGCCCCCATTTACCATGTGTGAGACCCCGGGTTCGCTTCCCTGGGCCTCCTTTTGAGGGCAGGCCGGCCTGCACGGCACGGTGGGCTGATGAAGCAAGACCTCACAGCAAGGGGGAGATAAGCAGACACGGAAAAAACACACAGTGAATGGACACAGCAAACACAAGCAGCAAGGGGGGGATGAATAAATAAAATAAATAAATCTTCAAAAAAAAAAAAAAA
>JAQZBX010008220.1:0-26441 GCA_029593785.1 Cabassous unicinctus
TTTCCAACACTGTCCCTGGATATTCTTCCAAGGTTCTTAACATCTCTTCTTCCCTACCAAATCCTTGCAAAGTTGGAATTCTCTGCACTGGACTTCTTTCCTGTGCTATTAACCCCCTTCCCTGGAAGATCATAAGCTTTCCCATGGCTTCAACCATGACCCATCTGCCATCTCCAGCCCAGACCACTTGCCTGAGCTCCAAAAGCCTTTCTCCAGCAGTTGTCACCATCATGTCATTATTGATTTCTCAGAGTCCCCTCAAAGTCATTATTTCAAAACTGAACTACTGGTTTTGCCTTCTAAGAGTCTTTGTCATGCAGGGCTCCCTATCTCAGGAAATAATCATCCCATCAAAAAAATCACCCTATTCATCTAAATGCTCAACATGAGTACTTAGGAGACATCACTGTCCTTTTCCCTATTTCTTGCCCCCATAACTAATCAGTGATCAACTCCTGCCAATTTTGCCTCTTGTCATGAATCCATGCATATCTCTCCAGCTTCTCTGCCACCATCTGAGCCCCAGCTGGTGACACATCTTGCTCAGATTACAGCCCCCATCTGGTTTTCCCATTTGCACTCTAATCTGGCCACACTTTCACTCCATAATTAGTGAGGTTCAGTTTAGGGTGCAAATCTGATCATGTCACTTTCTTGTTTAAAATCCTCAAGTGACCTCTTATTACAAAAGGAATACAAGACATATACCTTAGAAGAGATTTGTGGAGCTGGCCCCCCACCTACTTCCCCAGCATCATCACAAACTCCTACAATCTCTCTAACCCTCAGTCTGATCGTTTAATACTCCACGGGATCAAGTTCTCTCTTCCCATCCTTGCACAATATGTGTTATGTGCTCAGAGTATTTTCTTCCCAGCCCTCCCCACTTAAATACCTTCTACTCATGATACAATTTCAGCTCAAGTCTAGCCCCAGAGAAGACTAGCCCCCTGGGTGATCGCCCATGCCTTCCCCCACTGAGTATTTTTCCCACTGATGACTTTAAACTCCCTCGGTTCAACGACCATGTAGAGTTATCCTCTCCACTGCAGCCCCTACTCCTGGCACCCTACCTGGCATGTTGTAGGGCTCAACCCCAGTTTGTTAAATGCATGAATGAATAAACATCTGGATGAACAAATGGATGCACATAGGCCTTATTTCAAGAGGCATAAACTATAACACAATGAGGGAGTAAACGTTTTGTTAAAGGAGCACTTTGAGAAATTAGAAACCCAAAGTCTTGGGAGGAGAGATTCAGGCCTCTGCTTCTGGCTTTCCTTCATTTTTCTTCTTTGGCGGTCCACTTGGACTGCAGCCAGCAGTGTCCCTGGTGCCAATTTGTCTCACGTAATGAACTGATGTGCTCCATAAACTGCCCATAATATGCTGGAATATGGCTCCTGGTCCTTTCATGTTCACCATGAGAACTGCCTGCTCTGCTTACATAGCATCTTTATTATTTACTTGGCATTATGGAGCCCCATGTCAGGAGAAGTTAGAGGTTTGCTCTTCAGAGCCAGCTATTTGATTCTATCACTGCTCGAACATGCCTTCTTTATCTGAGGTATCAGAGAGTTTTTCCACTGTTTCATATCTGAAACTACTGAGAAAGAAGTTCCCATAAATCAATTCAGCAAACATTTGTTGAATGCCTTATAAAGACTTAGAGTTAGACAGGCCTATAGAGACTGCTTGTCAAACTTCCTTATTTTACAGAGAAAATAACAGAACACTGGTGGAAACCTAGGACTCCTGATTTCCAATCCATTATACCTTTCTCTATGCATGCAAGAAATATAAAAGTGAACAAGGGCTCTCTCTGCCCTCAAAGGGCTTACATCTTATGGGTGAGGATGGGTGAATTAAACAAGTAAATGGGTAGTAGTAATACATTTTTTACTTCCTAATACAGTGCTTGGTAAACAGTAGCATTCAATAATGTTCTCTTCAATAAATGGATGATTAGCTGAGTGGATTAACCAATCAATCAAAGAATACAATACAATATGGTACTCATAACAGTTTTTTCTTTATATTCATGTGATTATTTCATTAATATCTGCCTCCTTCATCTAGATATTGAGTTGATGAGAACAAGGGACAGTTTCTGTTATTTGTTTATTATCAAATACCTAATGCTTCAACCAGTACCTAGAATATAATATATGCTCAATACGTATCAAAGGAAGGAAGGAAAGAAAGAAGGAAGGAAAAAAGAAATGGAGAAGTAAGGAAGGAAAGAAAGAAAGGAAGGTAAGGGAAGGAAGGGAAGAAGGAAGGAAGGAAGGAAGGAAGGAAGGAAGGAAGGAAGGAAGGAAGGAAGGAAGGAAGGAAGGAAGGAAGGAAGGGACTCTAAATCTAATGGCAAGGGCAAGCGTTTTGTGAGAACAGACAAGGGCTGAAGTGCTAGAAGTGAGAAGGCTCTTATTACAACATCCCCAACCCACGCCCACCTTATAACTCTGCACAGGCCCCACCCAGGGGTGTTGCCCTTAAGAAGGAATGAGTTTGTGCTCACAGCAGAGTCCAGGTGTGCCATTGCTAAGATTACCTACTTCTATTGCCTAAAGTTTAAGGCCGGACTTTCCAAATTCCTAGGTGTGTGACTTGGGGAAACTACCTCAGCCTCTCTTTGCTCCCTAATCTATAAAATGGGGGTTATTCTAGTGCCTATCTCATAGGGCTAGAGGAACATGTAAATGAAATAATAATCATAAAACTGTTAGTCCAGGACCTGGCATAAAATTTGTACCTAAAAACTGTTAGCTATTTTTTATTTTGTTTTGTTTCAATCTTGATGAAAAGATCAATGATTTTATACTGTAGCTAAAATATTTCAGAGATATGTTTCCAAATATATAAAGCTAATTATATATATGCCTATGCTTGCAGAATTTCAGGAGGCTTTTCTAACTCAGCACTCTCATGCAAACACACATATGCCAGCTTGGTAATTGCCATTTTGAAAAATATGCCCCCAAGGCTTCATAACCACAGATAATATGGTTATCAGTCCAAAAATATATTGACAGTATATGTTCCCTCTCGAGGTTTCTGTTCTTGGAAGATGAAAGCAATTTTAGTGACTGTTTGACCTATTGTATTGTCAAATAGTTTTGGAATACCAGCAGTGTTCCCAGAATTTCCTTCCCACTTCAGTCCAGCCATGGGATAGCATACCCACCACTTTCTTCTTTGCTTGTCATTAAAAGAGCTATGACTAGGGATCATTTTCTGTTTCATAATTATTCATAGTATTACAGAAACTGGACCAAACAAAGAAACAGGATCATCATCCAGGCTCAGGGACCACAAGTTACCTTCACTTCCTCACCTAAGAGCTAATTCTGATTTCCCATATAGTTACCCTTCACAAGCCTGATGCTAGACTCAGGATAACCTGCCAGAGCAAGCAGAGTGAGAATCCCCCTGGCTGATCAAGCAGCCTCCATGCCTCACGGGCACTGAGGGCATTTCAGAGCCTCCATTCAGCCTGCCCATGTTGCCTGCGTATATGCAAATGCCCCAGGCTGATGAGGGCTAAGCCCTGAGGCATCTCTTTCCCTTAATCCTAAAACAAATAGAAAAGTAAGAAGGGTTATTATGTTGCACTGCTTCAGGGAAAGCCGTATACACAGACTGTGATATAAATTGTGAACCTTGAAGTTGGCTATATGGAGGTACTCAAGCAAGAATCCCTTGATTCCTTGCTAGCTCTGGTTTATGTAATACTTTACTGATCTCTTGGCCAAAGCCTAAGAATGGTAAGTGAGTAGACACATCTCTGATGGCATCACTCAGGGTCAAGCATCGCTCTTAGTTCTTCTACTCTACTGTGGAGTGAACCCCCACATCACAGGTAGAGGGTTCTCATTTTAGGAGTCCTCTGGGCTTCATTGTTAATAAGTTAAAAGGTAGTACTAGCAGATTTTTAAAAATTTTATTCAACTTGAGTGTAATCTCCATAGGTATTTACATATATTAATAAAATTAATTATCCTTATATTTATTAGGTCTTTAAAATAATGAAAATTTTAAGTTTGTATGAAATAAAATTAAGTTAAAGAAAAGAAAAGGTAGTAGAATGCATACCTCTTATGCCCGTCTCACATAGTCTTCACTTACCTTTTTCCATTAGACATTGCCTCTATGGCAGGTATGACCTTATGGTACCTTCCTCAGCCGCACTATGTTACTTGGGCCTTTTTTTTACCCAAGGACTTCTAAGTCTCTGCAACTTGAGGAGTCCCTAAAACACAATCAGCCATTCACAGCCCTAGAAGTGCTGGTGAGTTACCAACCTCTGGGGAATTCTTGGCCAAGGTGGATTAGAACAGGGCAGAAATATTTCCCACTTAGGTAACTACTCAGAAATTCCCTGGTGGGGATTGAGTCCCAGTTGCCTTTCAGTGATCAACCCAATAACACACCCTTGTGGAAGCTTTCCTGTTCCTCTCTTTCACATTTTGAAATCTCCCACTCCTTCCTTGGTATATCTTTCCCAAATAAACTCCCTATTTCAGACTCAGACTCTTTTTGGAGGATCCCAGGCTAAGATAGAGTACTAGAGGAACATAATAAATCTATATTCAAGGCTATAGCCTGCCTTAAAAAGCTGGTTTTACTATCTAATTCTATTCTTTGTTATGGTAAAATATGCATAACATAAAACTTACCAAATTATCCATTTTAAAGGCCAAATTCAGTGATGTTAAGTACATTCACAATATTGTGTAACCATCACTATTTTCAGAACTTTTCACCATTCCAGACAAAAACTCTGTACCCCTTAAGCAATAACACCCCATCCGCCCATAATTAAAAGGTGAGAAGTGTTTCTCTTAGCATTCCTTTTGAAACAAATACTGACTCCATGAAAGGCATCATAAAACAGTTAAGAGCACCGACCCTAAGCCCAGGCTGTTTGTTTCACTACTGTGCATAACCTTGTAGAACTTACTTAACCTCTTCAAGCTTCAATTTCTTCACCTGTGAAATGGGAGGAAATGTGTTTTTATCATTTCTAAGACTCACCTTTTAAAGGAAACCCAGAAAAGGGAAATGAATTGCTCAAATTCCCCCAAGTAGTTTTAACAAACCCGCAAGATTCCACATCTCATGCTTCCCAATCCAGTCATATTTTCATGCCAGCCTAGCAGACAGCAAAGATAAGAGATGAATAATCTCCTATTAAATCTTGTTTAATTGTGGTCTGTTAGGGATTCTCCTAATGAACATTCTAAAGTGAAAATTTTAAGATAATAGAAATATGACAGACTTCTCCCTTCTTTTCAAGACTAGATATAAAAACATTTATTCCCTAGAAATCTATGTAATTATTTAACATATACAAGGTATTTTTCATACCCATCATCTCATTTCACCAACACGTAAAAATAGGATGAATGTTTCTGTTTCCATTTAGTAAAGTCATTCATTCATGCACTAATTTATTTATTCATTCACTCATTTATGCACTCACCATGTGTCTACTATATGTCTAACATTGTACTGGGTGATAGGAATATATGGATGAGCAAGTTTCAGCCCTTCCTTGAAAGTTTTCACTCTCTAATATGGAAAATGGACTTGCAAACAAATAAAGTGCAGTCTAAGTGCTATGATCAAAGCAGCTATGGGGTGTCTCCAGGGTACAAAGAAAGAGGTACTCCTACATGGGGATAGAGTAGGCCACAAATTCTCCATAGAAGGTCAGTCGTGGGAGATGAGAGTTAAGGGCATTCTTAGCCAAGGGACAGTATGAACAAAGGCACAGAGAGATGACAAATTTTTTGTTCAGGAGCCAATATTGCTAGGATATGTTGAAATCATAGAGTACAAGGAAAGGAGGAGGTGAAAGAGAAAGTGGAGGAGAAATTGGAGAGATAAACAAGAACCAGTTCACAGAGGTTAATCCATAATTGATTAAAGGTTAAGCAGAAAAATACCACAATCTGCTTTTCACTTTACGAAGTTCGCTGTGGCTGCAGCAACCAGCCAATTAGGAGACTGTTGTAGGTATTCAAGAAAGAGATGACAAGGGTCTGAATTAAGGCAGTGCAAGTGGCATGGGAAGACAGGGGGTGGTAGAAATAGTAAAGAAGCATAGTTCTTGGTGCTTAGTTACTGATTGCATGAGGAGGACGGGGAAAGGAGGGACCTCTGATAATTCCCACATACATGGTTTGTATGGCTGTGTACATCAACATTTCTCAATTTTGGAACTTTAAGAAGAGTAAGTCTGGATCTAAGATAGTAACTTAAACTGTGAACATCCTGAGCTTAAATTGCCCATGGATATATGCAGACAATAAATATATGGACTGGTCTACAGTTCAGGACAGTTAAGGGATTGGATCAGGAGTTCAGAGTGTACTTCATCAACAAATTGATGATCATTGAAAGCACCAGATTAAATTAAATTGATCAAGCAAAGAATATAGAGTGAAAAATGAAGATGACTGAGGTCAGAACTCTGTTATATGAACAAAGGTAGGACAGAAGAAATAAAGCTCAGAAAACAGTTAAGAAGAACTGAGCAGAGAGGCAGATGGAGCAAAAGTGACATCAGAGAAGCCAAGGAAGAAGAAAGGAGGGTAAATTTTACCGAGCGAAGCAAATAAAGGCTAAAAGGAGACTATAGGGCTTGGCAATTCATGACTCATAAAGAATGGCTTCAGGGTAGAAGTGGGCGCAAACCCTGACTGATGCAGGCTGGAGAGTGAGCGGGAGACCTGAGCTCTTATACTAAGGAATTCAGTTGTGAAGGAAAGGAGAGGATTACACCGTGATCATACGGGAACTTAGAGTCTAAGAAGGACATTGTTCTATTGTTTTAAATATGGGAGTATTTTTCTTGGCTCTAGGGAAAGAACTTGTAGAGAGGGAAAAGATGAGTAAAGTTCTAGCCCCTCATCAGAGGGAAGAAACAAAGGGTCAAGCCAGGAGAAATAGAGATAGAGCAGGAGGAGCAGTAAGCACAGTAAGTGCGTTTGTGGAGATACTACCGCAGGCACGAGGGCAGGAGACTAAGGGTCTATGCCTCACAGCCTGGCTTATCTCAGCAAATTCAAATACATGAGCATGTACCGAGAGGAAGGGGGAGATGCAAATGGAAATTCCAGGACACCATGAAAACGGCTTTATTGAAAGTCTCATCACGAAATGCTGTGGGGGCACAGAGGAGGGGGTGGGTAGCAGTGTGGACTGGGAAATGAAAAGTTCCTCCGAGGGGAGGGCAGTTACCTATGTCCAGAAAAACAAGTAGGAGTTTGTCCCAGAGAAAGTGTGTATGGTCGGAGAAGAATATTCTAGGCAGATAGAGCAACATGGCAAAGGCCATGCACAAAGGCCAGGGAGCTTCATCAGCTGCCAATCACGCCACAATCAACCACTGCAGACCCAACATTGGAGCCCCGCGTTGTTTACTCCAAATTCCATTTTTCTCCCACTCTGTCACCCTGGAGAGGGAAATAATGATGTCGAATCCTTGGCCCTGTGTGTTTACTTTCTGAGTAGGTATCCCCATACCTGTTATCCCATTATCAATCTCAAATGGCTTCAGGGTTTACTGAAAAGCACAAGGTGGAAGTAATGATTAATGTAACTCGGGCCAAGGAGCTGCCGAAGCAGGGATGCCTCTGCCTGTGGATGCTTCTCCTCACAGACATGCCATTGTTCTTCGCTGAGCCTGTGTCCCTCCCTCTCACACGCTGGCCACGGCTTCCCCAAGCAGAGTGTTTATGTGTTGAGTGCAGCACTCCGTGGACTTCAGGGTCTAATGGGGTGTGAGAGGGGGCCTGTGGTTTTTCATCTTGTTTTCAGCTGTACAAACACCACACACTTTCCCCTTCCACTCGGGGTCTAAGCTCAGGCCTTCTGAGATACGGGGGGCCGCAAGGTGGTGGCAGGGACTCCACAAGTCGAAAGAGGGACCCGGAGCCTTTCACCCTAACACCAAACACATTCACAGTGTTTATTTTCTCAGCCCCCATCTAAGCTCCCAGATAAACATCTCTCTGGGTGATATTTTAGGACTCCTTAGGAGCTTTGTTTAAAGGGAGCAGGATGTGTGTTGTATTGTCCAAAGCAAGTAGAGCACACTTCCCAAAAATGTGGCAGGAATGAGTGAAGTAAGAGATGGCTTTTCTCTCCCACTTGTGATGGGTTTTCTTTTTATTTTTTCAAGCCTATTAACATCAACTTAGGACATCTTCCATACAAGTGGATCCTTTCAGGAATTCTTTGGACTGACTGTTAAGGAAGTCTCTCTCCCTGGGAACAAAAGTGGATCCATAAGGAAAGAGTACAGAAGAAAGAAACTAGCATTTACTGAACTCCTCATAGACATCAGTTATTAATGACATTTGAGGTAAATGTTATTATTACCATACTACTGAAAAGAAATCTGAAGAAGATAAGTTACAATTTAAACCAAGGTCTGTGTAGCTCCAAGGCCCATGTTTTTCTCCCTCTGTCATGCTTTTGTTCCATGGCATCATAAATTTTCCTTTGAGAAAAAGGTGAAGGGGAATGTATGTCATCATGAGACACCTATGGCTTTGATCAAGCTCTATTTCTAGTTGCCCTTCAGACATTAAAGGTAGCATGTTTTGGTGGAAATAGCCAAGAATTAGTTAAAGAAGAAGCAGGTTTAAGTCCAAACTTTGCTCTTAATATTGATAATAATTATGGGACAAAATGTGCTTATTAGGTGCAATTTTGTCTTTTCTCATCATTACCTTTTATAGATTTCTTATACCTTCCAGCATATTATTCCTGGCAGATCCCAAGACAAAGGTTCACAGATTCACATTCAATTATTTGAGTAGTCAGTTAATGCTAAAATAATGCTGCATAACAAACTGTCCCCAAACTCAGTAGCTTAAAACAATAATTATTTATTACTACTTGTAGGTCTTTGGGTCATCTGGAAGTTGGCTGATTTGACTGTGCTTGGCTCCAAGGTACAGTTTGTATCCATTATCCTTGGTTAATGGTTATTCAGGAAATGCTTTCATGATGATGGCATACATACAAGAGGCTAGTGAACCCATGTGATGCCTCTTGACACCTAGGCTTGTATATGGTTCTCTTACCTCTGCTCAAATCCCATTGGCCAAAATAAGTCACAGTGCTGAATTCAATGACAAGGGGCAGTGTGGCAGACAAACCCAATGGGGATCCCCAATGATCCCAGCTTTCTGGTATAAATATCCCTGTATAATTCCCTCCCCTTGAATATGGGCAGGCCTGTGACTTGTTTCTAACCAAAAGAGTGTGCCAAAAGTGATGGGTAACCACTTCTGTGATCATCACATTATCTAAGACTTTTTCTTGCTAGCAGACTCATGTTACAGACTCTCTCCCTCTCTAGCAGGCTTTGAAGAAATAAGTAGTTAGTTTGGGACGTTTATATGGCAAGAGCTGAGGCTGACTTTCAGATGGCATCCAAAAAGAAACCGGGGCTCTCAGTCTACAACTATAAGGAAATGAATTCTGCCAACAATTCTGCCCAAGGGAAGCACACTACCTTGAAACTATTCAAAATTGTTACGTGCAGAAGTCCTCAGTTCGCAGTACTTTCTCTTTATTCTACTATTACAAGGCATGTCCAGGAATTTCTTCTCCTTCAGAGCATGTTTTGCTGTTTTTAGGCTTAAGATACCAGTCTCTTTGTTACTCAAGACACAGGTTCAGCTGTCCAAATGGATTTTGGAAGCCTCCCCTACTTGACTTTAGCTTTAGGCTAAACTTTGGAGTTGAGGAACAATCCTCCTTTCTACACCTTTGCAAATGCAATGTAAATGCATTGAACTCTCTCTAGATGTTCCCATTACCAAGTTACCTGCTTACACATCTTGGAGGTGGGTAATTAATATAAGTATAACAAGTTTAGTGACATCGTTTTTGCAAATCATGCACAGATAGTTTTCAGTTTGGGACTTTAGCAGATACTCAGAGATGGGGTAAGCCCATTTTCACATCTTCTTTCTCTGAATATGCATTTTGAAACAAGCTACTTTTCCTCTGATCATTAATCTCATCTTCCACATAATGGGAGAAATAATAATATCTGTCTCTCAGGGTTGTTTGGTGCTATAGATATAATGAACCTGGCAAAGAGCAAATGTTCTATAATCCCTTTACTCCCTGAAGAGTGGTCAATTCTACCCTTTAGCTGGTGTAACAAAGTAGTTAAAAGCTTAGATGCAAGATGGAGATAATCCTGAGTTCAATTCTCAAGTCTTCCACTAACCAGCTGTGTAAACTTATACGATGTGTAACTTTTCCATGCCATGATTTTCTCATCTGTAAAATGGGAGTAATAATAGCATGTACCTCATAGGATTGTCATGCTTAAATGAGAAAGTGCATATGAATGTTGAGCCAGTGCCTGCTAAACATAAAATGCTCAGCAATTATAGCTGTTATTATAATGAATAGTTATTATTATATAAATATCAACAAGTTATATTTTGAGATGCTTATTACCGAATAACCAATTACTTTCTCAATAAGAAGAGGTAAGATAACATTTTCATGCAGAAGCTGTTCACTCTTAGAAATTATTGAGCTTTGTCATGGGCACTATTAAGCTTCTGGAATATAAACATGTTTCCTACCATGTGGCATTATACAACCTGTTGGGGTGTCTTAGTTTCCCAGCTGCTAAAACAAATAGCATAAAAAGGGTTGGCTTAGACAATGGGAATTTATTGACTCGTAGTTTTAAGCCTAGATGAAGTCCAAAATCAAGACATCAGAAAGGCAACACCTTTTCCCTGAAGACTGTGGCATTCTGGGGGTGGCTGTCAGTGATTGTTGGCTCACTGGCTTTTCCGTCACATGGCAATGTACATGGTGATGTCCTCTTCTTTCCCTTCTGGGTTCCATTGACTTCAGCTTCTTGATCTTCCTGTGGCTTTCCTCTCTCTGTCTGAATTTCATTCTGTTTATAAAAGATTCCAATAATCCAAATTAAAGCCCAATCTGATTAGTTGGCCACACCTTAACTAAAATATGATTTTTAAAAGGCCCTACCTACAATGAGCTTTCAAACACAAGGATGAATTAAGATTATAAATATGTTTTTATCTGGGGGTACATAATTCACTCTACCTCCTGGGGAAACCAATCCTATGAAGAAATACCAATGCAGTGTGATCAGTACAGTACAAAGTAGGAGCACAGAGAAAGGAGTCATGAGGAGCAAAATATAAACAAGTGCAAAGATGTATGTGCTATTTATGGATAGACTATTTGACTCCTATATTTGCCTATATTAGTCAAACATTGTCACAGAAGATAACATTACATGTTGTTTTTGTGTTTTTTGTTTTTGTTTTTGGTTTTTGGCTGGCCATGACTTCTGTCATCCATCTATTACAGGCTTCTCTTCTAGAAGATAAAAATTACTTGGTATGGAATAGGCTTGGAAAAGCATTATGGAAGAACTGGAACTGAGCAAAAATTTATTGTGTGTCTAAGGTCTGAATATACTCAAAAGTGGAAAAGACCATTTGTAGAAGAATTTCATGCATTGAGAATTTTAATTCACCACATAACCTCTACTATCATTTTGAATTTAATAATATGATTTCTATAAGGAAAGGTCATTCAAAAATAAAATCGGGCAATATTAACCAGCATTCTACGTGCTTACCACATGCCCTGCCTGGCATTCTTCTTATTATTATTATTATATATATTCTTAATACAGTCTTAATACAATCACAAAATGTTAAAATTTATCAGGAATCCATGCCTCTTTTTAAATAAATGAAAATTATTAAAGAAGATGGAAGTTATCATCTTCCTTAGATTTATAAAAATATGCACTTTTTATATTAGTGATATAAATTTGTAGCAGAAATTCGAAAAAATGGAGGATTAGATACATACCCCCACTGGTCACACATTGCTTTTCAATGCAGCAAGACTAGCACACAGAGAAGTGAACAATTTAACATGGCCCAAAGCAACAACCTGAGCTTAAGAAAGCCGCCTTTTCTTTGCTCACCCAGCAAGAAGATGCCATTAGTTACCATAGATAAACACCTTTAATGCATAGCATCCTCAGCAAGTCCCTCAGATAACACAGACCCCCTCCTCTTATCCATATGTATTGTCTTCACTTTATGCACAGAACACATGTCCCTCAGCTGTCATCAGACTAGGGTGCTCAGTCTTTCTGCACAACCATTCTCACCCAAAAAATCAACCAACCTGTGTGAGGCCACAATACCAATATAAAACCTTTGGATAGTAACTTCGTTGCTGTACCCACATTAAATCTTACTTTAGGGTTCTTAGAGAGTTCTCTAATGTCTTAGGTGTGATGGAAGGGTAGCTTTTTTTTTTTTTTTTTTTTTTTAGATCACCAATGAAGCAATGTACTTTTTAGAAAGAACTACCTAAGGAGTTCATCAAGAAAATCTTTTTCTTTAATTGACTCAGAATTAGTGTGTATTTTAAACATTTTAGCTTCCAAAAATGTACAAACTAAATTGCTGCCAACCACAGTCTTTCTTTTATAAATGGTCCTAATTCAGAGTAAAAAATAAATAATTTGCAAACTATATTTGAAGTGATGTGCTTAAATATATATATAACCTTTTATTCCCTATGAAAAAAAATTGGACCTGATCAAGTACATTTTGTCCAATATGTCTCTTAGCTTTGAACCCATAGCTATTTCCTGGAAAACTTGATCCCTATGTTTCAGAATCATTTGCACTTCACTCTTTCACCTATTTTATGAGTATAGTTTTATATCCAAGAACTTTTCCCCTTATAGAAAAGAGCTTTGTTCTTGGACCAAAAAATATTCACTTAAGCACTGATGAAATGAAATCAAATCCATTAAGTTCCCAGGGGCTATTGTTCAAGTGTTTTTATAAACTTGGCAAAACACATCATCATCTCTGTTAACCAAATATAAGGCATGGAAGAGTGTATTCAAGAATGATTTTAATAGATGTAAAATAAGTATTATTTTAGTACAATAGAGATTGCAGAAAAATTAAATTCCCTCAGAAAATTCTCATTTGAATTTATTTGCTTTAAACAAAAAGGAAGAATTTATGTTATATAGTTTTATATATATTATTTATATTATGTAGCCTTAAGTGACAATATATACCTTTAATTAAATTTCCTCTGAGTCTCTAGATGCATCAAGTTGAGCACCCAGTAGGGGTGACTGCAGATATTCCAACTACACAAACTGTTGAGACTATCGAGTTGAACTCTGCTGGTGCGCGGGAGATAAGGAAGAACTACCAGCATCCAGGAAATTATGCTTGAGATTTTAGAAGGAATTCTTCTGTAGCAAAATGCTACCATTCCCAAATCTGTTCCATACCAGCTGATTAGTCCAAGCCCCCTCCTTGGGATGATGAGAAGAGAGGCCTGCTGGGAGGCTTCTGAGAGAGAAGCTTTTTTGGCTTTTAATGAACATAAGCCCGGTTTACTCTCTCCCATGGACATGAATGAGGAAACCCAGCACACATTACAATCATGAGGGAACTTGCTTTAGGATGAAACAGATGCTGATCTTGCTAATATCGCAAGCTACTCGATCAACCAACCTTGAGTCCGCCCCACCTCTGATTTCCTTTCATTTGAACTTATGTGTTTCCATAACATTCAAGTCAATTTGACTTGAGTTTTTTGTTACTTGCCACCAAAAGCACACCAAAAGGTACACTTTCTCTTTCTCTAACCATATTTCTACATCACACCATAAATAGGAAAGGCCACCAAGATTTCATTCATTTCCAAAAAAGATTCTATGCCTTTCTCTTCCCCCTTTTGCTTCTTTGCATAAGAGGAGAAATCGTTATCTAGTCGGAGATTTAGGGCATGTAAACATCAGGACTGGAAAGCCTGCTCTCTTCTGCACTTAATGGTGATAAATGAAGGCCTCCACTCCCCACGTTGTTATAAGGTACTAAGTAGCAGTTTTTAAAACCAGAGAAAGGTATTTGTATATGGGTACTGGAGGATCCAATCCTTTATTCATAAATAATAATAAAGAGTCTTATTTGGTACATTTTAAATAACAGGCACTATTCTAAGTACTTTATATCTATTGTCTCTCACCTTCACACACACACATACAATACATTAAAAACCTACAGGCTGGTCCAAAGGTAGTGAGTTATCTCAATTGATTATTCACAATCAGTTACAGATTGATCTCCTTGTTCTACTCTTTCCCACCTTCTCACTACTGCACTTGACTAGTCCAAAAATAAAAAAGGAAAAAACCCTATAGATGAGCTAATATTCAAAGACTAAGTAGCTTGCTGATACATATCAATGCACGGATTGGAATCAAGGTCTCTCCAATTCTAAGACCCACACTTTTCTCACTCTGACACCAAAGGTGACTCACTCCTTATAGGTCATCTATGAGTTTTGTTGGTTCCCCTTATTTGTTATATCAAAACCATAACACCTTCTATAGGAATACCCAGATGCTTATTGGTAATGACTTATCCAAAGCCCACATGCGGGGATGGTATGCTCTCTCTGAGACAAAGGCTATGCAGCTGATTTATGTGTGGTAGTAGTTTATTTGAATAGATGTAATTATCCCCAAAATAAGGATTGAATCTTATTATCCATCATGAGAATGATGTAAAATTAGCATGTTTTTCTCAAAGCACCCTATGCTTATGATGAATAATGAGACTTTAGATAAGTCATTATAAAGAAGCATCTGTTAGGTGAATAATGGAGACTTCTTGAGTAATTCTGTCTTCAGAATGATGTAAAATTATCTCCCTGCACTCTCAAAATAATTCCTGTGACTATAATAATAATAATAATAATAACAGCTAGACTTTGTTTTTCCAAGTACTGTGCAAAGTGAAGCAGAGTTTATAACCCATCACAATAACAGCCCTAAAATGAAGATGTTGTTCCTTTTTTAAAGACATGGAGACTGAGGCCCATAAAAGGTTATAAAAATTGCCACGTCTTACAATTTACCAAGCAACGAAGCAGGAATCAAACTCAGTTCTGTATGCTTCCAAAGCTTTCCATTCCTTCCATTAAATGTCTTGCTTGTCCAAAAGCTGCCTAGACAGAGTAATCTAGGATTATCGAGGGATTCATTAGCTATTCTGAAAAGCCTAGATAATATTGGAACAGAAGAGCACAATTGAGAACTTCCAATAACAGTGACAAGTCATTTTTTCTTTTGTCCCATAAGACTTGAGAACTGGGAAAGTAAAATGAAAATAATGGTAGAGAGGAGAGAAAGAAATCATTGTCCTATTGAAAGAGACTTGGGAGCTTCAACTTCTCTCTTTCCTTTCAGGGCCTTTAGATGTGACTGATTTGAGGGAACTGAGTCAGCGAATCCCACATAAGAACTAAAATGCCCTGGGCAAGGATCCAGGAAGCTTGTCACAAGGAATGTAATAAAGGCTGTGGGTACAGGCCTAAGAAGAAAAGGTCTTCCACTGTTCAGTAACCAACATTAATCCTTGCAGGTTATGGCACTATTGGAATGCTGGAATATGTTTTGGGGGGTTCTCAAATTCTTCAAGCTCATAAATTTAGGTATGTTACAAATTTTCCTCGCCGTGTTAGTGAAACATAATTATTTCCAGAATAATATATATTCCTAGAAATGGTGGGGGTAGTAGTATGAAGACAATATTACTAAACCAGCGACCTAAGATTCAGGAAAGGGCCATGGTGGGGATAAAAATGATCCAGGATTTGTAGTCAGACTGCTGATGATTAAAGTTCTAATCTACCACCCATTATGTGGTAAGAGTGTGGGCAAAACACATCTCTTTTCAGTTTCCTCTTCTGGAAAACTGCAGTTATATAGGGGGATGATCTTTCTGTGAATATTCTAAGTGGTGTATATTTACGACATGGAAAAATTAAATGTTTTTGTTGATTGTCAACTTTCACATTCAACTTTATAAAAGATCGATTCAAAGACTTTCCAATCCACTTCAACTCAATTAAGAATGCATCTGCTTTATTCAAAGAGCTGTGAGTAAATAGACAGGAATAAGCAAAGCAGGCAGGCATGTACAAAAAGCTAACACAATGTATTAAGTGTAAATCATAAATTCATAAAAGCATAACTTTGGATATTTATCATCTTTTTAAATTGTTCATAATACTAGAACATTTGAAGTAATGGAAGAGATGATATTCAAACAGTAAAGAATCATTTGATAGTTTATGTAAAAAATAATATATTCACACAGAGAAGATAAAACTAAAATGAAAAACCGTAAAAAGAGTATTAATAAAATGTTTCATCCAAAAAAGATAAAAGCAAGTTGTGACTTATAGCCTTAACATGCTTAATTAAAATCTTAAATAATAGCTGCTTAGCCTCTATCATCTCTCTACTCTATATCATTTATCTTTGTATCTATCTATATCTAATCATCTATATATCTACAAATCTATGTGTCTAATCTATATCTATCTAAATCTAATCATCTATGTATCTAGCATTTAGCTATGAATTTGTATATCCTAAATTTATATATCTATTCTCTGTGTGTGAATATAAACGTGCCATGATATGTATATGTGGGTGTATGTTATATGTACATACTTTATAAAATTTTATAAATGATAGCTGAACAGATAGGTAGGTAGATAGCTGTAGTTTTAGTTGCTCTTGATCTGTAGTTTATCACATCCACAAGATCTCTGCCATGGCACTTAGCTTAGATTGCAATTGTTTGCTGTGTGTCTTTCTAGAGCCATCATGGTACATGTATCTTAGCTAGCATAGACCCTGGCATACTGTAATTGTGCAGTAAATAAATTTCAATTAAACTGAATTTTTGAAAGTCGGTGTTTATTGTGGATCTTGTACAAAGACAAAACCAAAACATTTGACATACCAGTTCAGACTAACCTAGAAAAATAGAGGTGTGGGAACTAGAAAAAGATAATCAGATGAAGGAAAAAGAACATTTTGGAGAAATGTTGAAAGAAACATTCTGTGGATTATTCGGATTTGCATTTCACCACTTCCTAGTACTGAGAAAGCAGGAACCAGATTTTCTTTTATTCTTTCATTTTTCTTTATTTTTAAAGAAGTTTTAGATGACACAAAATATAAAGGATTCCCATATACACAAAATATTTTAGATTACACAAAATATAGGGAATTCTCATATACCTTACCCATTCCCCCTCTCACACTTTCCCCCATTAACATCTTTCATTACTATGGTTTGTTTGTTACAGCTGATGATCAAATATTGAAGCATTGCCATGAACAACAGTCTATAGTTTGCTTTATGGGTTACACTTTGCACTGCACAATTTTATAGGTTCAACAAAATGTATAACAGACTGTATCTGTCATTGCAATGCCATGCAGAACAATTCCAAGGTCCCCAAAATGCCCATGTAACACCTATTCTTCCCTCTCCCTCCCCTCAGAACCTCTGGTAGCCACTGCCTTTATATCAATGTTACAATTCTTCCATTACTAGAATAATAATAAGTCTACTTTGACCCATATTTGTATTCTCCCCTTATGTTAGTTCATTCAGGATATTGGGATAGTGATACTCGCTCTGCTTCCATTTGAGATGGTGCTTAGATCCCATGGGTGCAGACAGATAGAAGTGTCTTGCTTGCAGTTGTAGATACTCTCTGTTTTGGGGGATGGGTGTTGTCTATCATCATCCTTTTGTTAGTTGTCCTAGGTGAGTCCGATGAACTGGACAGTAGGTGTTGGTTGCAATTCTGCTGAGATTCAGGGCTCAACCAGCATATTAACAGAATGAAGATTTAAGACTCTGGGACATATATTTAATGGGTATAGTGCTAACTAAGGTTCAAATGAAAGGAGCAGAAGAACCATGTGTAGGGAAATTATAAATGAGTCTAACTCAGTTACATTGGGGAGATAGGTTATCATAAATTCCAAGGTTAGGCCTACCAATGGGGTGCCAATTTCCTGGGGTTGTCTACAGTGTCCAGATGTCTCTAGAGTCCTCAGGAGCCCTGCTGTTTGAGGCACTGTTTACTGGGGCAATCAGTGAAATCCTCCTGAGATGTGCATAAGTGTAACCACTGGAAATAAAAACTCATTTGTATTTAATATTTTCCTCTTTTGGTCAAGGTCTTTTTCCAAATGCATCACTGGTTGGTGCTTGGTAATAATCCCTCAGTACTAGGGAGGCCTACCCCAGGGAGTCATGTCCCATGCCGGGGGGAAGGTAGTGAGTTTATATGCTGAGTTTGGCTTAGAGAGAGGCCACATTTGAGTAACAAGGAGGTTTTCAGAGGGTAACTCTTAGGCAGTATATACTACTAGGCTAAGTTTCACTTTTACAAGAATAAGGTTCATAACTACAAGCATTAACATCAAGGGCCTGGCATATTGGTCTGTACTTTTTGCTAGGCATTCCCATGTACTCTAGAGATTCTTGCCACTCTATTACTGTCTTCTTTTTTTCACTTTATTTTCCAGGAAACTTTAGGTTACAGAAAAGTCACATCAGAAATATAAGAGATTCCCATATATCCCACTCCCTGCCCCTCTCACATTTTCCCCTATTAATATACATGCATATGGTACTTCTTTACAATTGATGAACAAATATTTAAGCATTGCTACTAACCATGGTAAAGGTTTACATTATGGCTTACACTTTGTACCATATACTTTTATAGGTTTTGACAAAATGTATAATGACCAGTATCTGTCATTGCAAAATCATGCAGAACAATTCCAATGCCATTAAAATGTACCTAGAAAAATAGAGGTGTAGGAACTAGAAAAAGATCATCAGATGATGGAAAAAGAGCATTTTGGAGAAATGTTAGAAAGAAAAGAAAGAAACATTCTGTGGATTCTTCTGATTGACATTTTGTCACTTCCTAGTACTGAGAAAGCAGGAACTGGATTTTAGAATCCCATGGTGACATTCATATTCATGGTTTGATACAGATTCAGTCCTCGTTGACTATATTATACACTGTGTATAACTCTTTCTCCATGATACAGCCACCAACTTCCTCAAAACTTTCTTTTTGTGAGAGCTAACATAAGCCCAAGTTGAAGAAATGCATTAGAAAAGCATCTCAGCTTGGACAAATCCTACCTGCCTATATCAAGACAAGTATTTGGAACAAATACTTATAAGCAACCTCTTAAGGTGAATGCTTTCATAGACAGACTTTCAATTAGCTAAGTGTGGTACATATTATAAGAAAGTATTAGTCTAATGCTATTTTAATGTCATTTTTATGCATTATGAAATTCTCTCATGCAAGGAAAGGATTGGTAGAATTACATTCATTGCTGTTCTAGGCATAAAAACGCCTCTCAGTTGATAAGCTATATTCATATTCAAATATCAGGATATACTCAGTGTGAATGTGAATTTTTGCAGATTATATCTGAATTTAATTTCTTCTTTGCTATAATATCTGTCATGCTCTTCTTTCTATTGTTTAATTTGCACACCTAATAAGTTCATTATATTTAAATAAACTCTACTATCCATTAGGAGATATTGAAAAAGCAATTGAATGAACTGGTGTTATTTGTTTAATAATAATTTCATCCATTTATTAAGTCAAGCAATAAACAACTACAGAGGTCATTAAATCAATGTTTTTAAATGTTACTAAGTGTCAGGTACTTGAGTGCATTTGTAGATAAATAACATGACATAGATAAATGATGAGCTTGCAAAAGAGACAGATAGTGCTCAGACATTGAAGCACAAGAAAACATGATTTCATAGAGGTGTGTGCACACAATGAAGGGCTCATGCCCGTGTCTCCTCTCCCTTACTAGAGTGGAGACATCACCCTATTGAAGATAGGAAGTCTGTCTTGTCCAGCTTTGCATTTCTGCATAACAAAGTACTAAACTTTTTTTGAAAAGTGATTTTCCTTGTGTGCGTGCTTGCATGTAGAGGGGAAGTTGAAGTGTAACACCAGAAAAGAAGTATTAAACATTTTTATTAATTCACTTGTATGGAGGTACGTATGTAATAGGGATGGGGAAAGGTGACGTGGGTAGGGAGAGAGGAAATAGGGATGTGCCACAAATACTTTGCTAGGGAGACAGTATGATATAGGGGCAAAGGCCAGGACAAAGAATAAGAAATCCAGGAAACTTGCTCCAGCTTCAGGTGGCCCCTTGCCTCTCTGTTTTATCACCTACTTCACGGCTTTGCCTGTATCACAGAATTATTTGGAGGGTTAAATAAGTATATATGTTACATATAATTATGTATATGCAATATTCATAATAATGAAAGTATTGCTTAAGAAATATAAAATTAATAAAATTAGTGCTTAAGAAAGTAGGACAAGGAAACCTCACAAGCTGGGAAGGAACTGCAGCTATTCTAATCCACGGGAAAATAAATATTTGCTTATGAGACACTTAATCATTACTTGTAATTGATGGTTTTGAAGGAGAGTATCTAAGAAAGCAAAACAACCAACAGACTTTTGCATTTTCAAAATACTTTACAACTCACAAAAGATTTGCATATGTGTTATCTTATTTTATTTCCAGAAGAAACATCCCTAAATCTCATAAGCAGATTTTATCTGGGTTGACATTTCTTGAGAAGTATTTAATTGTTGATCTGAAACTGGGAGCATCTCTAATCTGACAATAATCTGGGTCTGTATTAATGACTTGATTACTGTTTCTCTGCTGTTGTGTTCCCCTGTAGAAGTTCTCAAAGCTGTCCTTTTAGGGTTTCCACAAAACCAGGAAGGCCTATGAAACTGCTTTTCCTTAGAATCAGTTTCCTTGTAGTTTCATGAAAAGCTTTCTATCCTGGAACACATGTGTTGCTGCTCTGTTTTTTCTTCCTTAAGCTTCTTGGAACATGAAGTCTGTATTCAGGATTATATAAAAGCTATGCCCAGACCTCTAAGCCAACAGAGTCTGGCAAAGATTGCATTCCAAACCACTATCATCAAGGCTTCAAATCCTTGCAAAAATTGTTCTTCAGTGTGAAATTTGGCACCCCAATTCATTTTGAAGTTATTTGTTTTCAATTAAATACATGTCAACGTGACACATACCCACCAAACATCTATTCTATTTAAGGCATTGGACAAAGCCCTACTGGAGACGTAAGACTAGCAGTAAGATGGGTTAGACTTGAGGTTTATTTTGGCAATTTATTTCTATAACAATAGTGGAAATCACAGATCCAAAACTTCTATTTCTTTGTTTGGATTTTCTTGTTCTCTCTCTCTCTCTCTCTCTCTCTCTCTCTCTCTCTCTTTCTCTCTCGCTCCCTCCCTCCCTTCCTCTTCTTCCTCCTTCTACTTCTCCTAATACTCCTCTTTTTCTTCTTCTCCCCCTCTGTCTCTTTATCTCTCTCTCTCCGTCCCTCCCTGTATTAGTCAGCCAAAGGGGTGCTGATACAAAATACCAGAAATCTATTGGCTTTTATAAAGGGTACTTATTTGGGGTAGAAGCTTACAGTTACCAGGCCATGAAGCATAAGTTACTTCTCTCACCAAAGTCTGTTGCCATGTGTTGGAGCGAGATGGCTGCTGACGTCTGCCAAGGGTTCAGGCTTCCTGGGTTCCTCTTTTCCTAGGGCTCGTTCCTATCTGGGCTCATCTGCTGTGCTCTCACCACAAGGCCAGCTGTAGACTATCAGGCAAATGGCTCGTCTCTCTTCCTGGGGCCTCTGCTGTAGACTAATCGAGCCTTCTCTCTGCTACTCTGTGTGCTTACTTCCTGGGCTCCAGCATTAAAACTCCAACCTCCCTTCTCTGCAGTGTGGTTTCTCCGTGAGTCCCTGCCCACCAAAGGGGTGGGAGGCAACAGCCTACTGACGTGGCCCAATTAAAGCCTTAATCATTATTTAATCAAGTAAAAGTGAAACTTCTGAATCCAATATAATCTAATATGCCTGGAGGGACAGTTCACTTTACAAACAAACATAATCCAATGTCTATTTTTGGAATTCGTAAAGAATATCAAACTGCTACACTCCCTCTCTGCTTTATTGAAGTATAATTCACCTACCATAAAATTCACCTATGTGAAATATAAAAGAGTTTTGCAGTCATCATCACAATCTAATTTTAGAACATTTTAAAAAACCCCAAAGAAACCCATACCAATTAGCAGTCACTCCCCATTCCCCCTTTACACCACGCTCACCAGCACTAGGCAACTACCGATCTATTTTCTGTCTCTGTGGATGGATCTGCCTATTCTGGACATTTCAAAGAAATAGAATCAAACAATATGTGGTCATTTGCAACTGGCTTCTTTCACTTAGCATAATGTTTTTAAGTTTCATCCATGTTGTTGCTTCATTCTTTTTTATTGTCAAATAATATTCCATTGTATGGATATGCCACATTTTGTTTATCCATTCTTCAGATGATGGACATTTAGGTTGGTTCCACATTTTGGTTTTTACAAATCATGCTATTCTGAACATTCATGTACAAATTTTAGAGTGCATATATGTTTTCATTTCTCTTGAATTTTATACCTATAAGTAAAATTGCTGGATCATACAGTAATATTTTGAGTACATTTCAAACTGTTTTCCGAAGTGGCTGCATGATTTTACAATCCTATCGGCAATGTATGATCTGATTTTTTTTTTTTTAATCTAACTTTATAAGCTAAATAATATGTTTGTGTTTTCCTTACTTCATAATGAAAATAAAGTTATTACCTGCCTGTATCAGTCAGGAGTCTACCAGAGAAACAGAACCAGTAGAATATAGAAAGTATTATATATATATATATATAAAACACAAATACATATAGACATACACTTGTAACACACACACAACTATAAAGAGATTGTCCAAGGAACTTGTTTATGCTGCTGTAGGAGCTGGCAAGCCCAGAATCTGTAGGGCAGGGAGGCAGACTGCAAGCCCTCAGGGAAAGCTGAAGTTGCAACCCACAGACAAAATTGCTTCTTTCCAAGGAAAACGTCAATTTTACTCTTAAGCCTTGCAATTAATTGGATGAGGACCACTCACATTATTAAAGATGATTTCTCTTCCTGAAGGCAACTAATTTTAGGTGTTAACCACATCTACAAAATACCTTCATCCTAACACCTAGACAAATGTTCAATTGAATAAGCGGGTAGTATTACCTAGCCAAGTTGACACATAAAACTAACCATCACACTCACCTTCAATTATTCCCTCAAAACAACATCCCATTGACTTTAAAATAAAATGTTCTCATGTTTATTAGTTTTTATTTTTTCTGTATTGTATCTTTAATTACCCCTTTGATCCAGCTTTTTTTCTCTGAGACAATTTTTCTTTTTTAAGTGTTTATCATTTGGGGTTTAAACATATTTTTCAACAGTTAGCATACCTTATTGAATGTCTGCCCTTTAAATATACTGAGATTTTGTTATGGTCAATTTTTATAAGTAATACAATCTGTGCATATTTGGAAAGAGGATATAATTCACCTTAATGAGCTACAGAGTTTCTTAGAAAACTTAGTTCAATATTATTAATTATATATGTTTATTCTTCCATTATTCATATTTATTATATATCTCATGAGTTTATTGAGAAGATTGGATGAGATAACTTATATAAAGCTTGGGGAGAAAAAAGACCAGCACATGGTAAAAGTTCAGTATTATTAGCTACTTTTATCTAGCCATACTGATGTAAATATTTCCTTTTACAATTATATTTATGTCAGTTTCTTCTCATGACTCAAACTATTCATTTACCTAGTTTTGTACTTTTTAGCTTATAGACATTTATTGATGTCAAAACTTTATAATTTCATCTTTCATCACAATTTAATAATATTATTAGCAATTTTGATTTGATTCTATTTTTTCTGCCTCTAATAACGGCACCTTTGTTTTCCTTTTTTAAAAAATTTGAGTGAAATCATTCATTTTTAGATTTTTCTGAATCATTTTAGTCATACATATTTTTCTATACAATATTGGTGGACTTTATTCATTCTTGGAATTTATACCTGTTGGCAGAACAATTTACAATAATAATGTTTATTATTATAGTTTCTATTTGTGGTCTACAATGTCATCCCATGTTTGAATAATTTATGTTTCTTTGATAATCCTGTATACCACCATGAATTTTATGAATGGAAGTTAAAGTTTCCACATGACTTGGAATTTTATTTTCACCCTATTGTGTATGTTGAAACAAATTTAGAATGGCAAATAAACAAAAGAAGGCTATTCTGTTTTCTTTTGAATTTCTAATCTCCTAAAAATTTACTAGCTGTGGCAGCAGTTATTGGGGACATGCATCAAATAGATTTATTGCAAACTGTTAGCCAGTGGGACTGTAGGATAAATAATCAGAATTCCCCATGAAAATGCTAACAGGCACTCTTATAAGAGTTATTTTCATGAAAATTTTGTATCATGACTGTATTGGAATAATTTGGTATCACTCTGAACATTTTATGATAGTTTTCAAAGATCTGGCTCCCACTTACACTTTTGTTCTTGGTTTTCAGCAAGGTTTATCTATGAGTTTGGACTTTTGGAACTCAGTGTTTCCATTAATAAAAAAAATGACAACGGGATACATAAATTAGAGCGAGATTTGAATAGCCCCGTGTTTTCTCTTTCATAAAACAGTGTTTGTCTCTTTCAGAACTTAAGGGAAAAAATGCTTTTCCAAACCACTACCTAAAAACAATTAGGAGTCATTAATATATATGCATATCCTTTTTAGAAAGTATTTCTGAAGTGAAGACAATAAGGGCAGGTCTTTTGTGCCAGAAATTGTCACCCAATGATCCCTTTTCTATTCCTTCCACAGTCATGCAACCAAGGACCTCAGAATGGAGTCTACAGTTCCAGCCTACTCTGCAGCTGGCTGTGAACATATGACAGAGACATGTAAGCAGAAGGGTTACAATGCAAATTTGAGTGGTGTTTATGAATAAAATTACTTGCATATACCCTCTTCGTCTTCTCTTGCTCTCTGGTGCTGCCTAGATGGTGGAGACTGTGTCGTAACATGACAATAAGGACCATTCTTTAGGAATGGTGGAATGGGCCCCTGGGAGGAATCGTGGATCTCTGCCCTCATCCAGGACAATTTGCCTCCAGTCTTCAAGGGGAAGGATAAGTGGGAAGTCACAGGATCTGGAGCTGGATCTGGATCTGAAGCTCTGTGCTCTGGGTTCGAGTCCTGGCTCTACCAGGGTCTGGGAAACCTTGGGAAAGTTATTTAATTTCTCTGGGTATTGGTTTTTGCATTTATAAAATGGGGATACTAATATCTCAAAGGGCTGTTGTGATAAGTAAAAGTGTCCACAAATGGGAAGCATTGATCATAGTGCCTGGCATACACGAAGTGTAAAAATTTACCAGCCACTCTTATTCTTGCCCATTAGAGAGGACAAACTTCTATCTTGTTTAAAACATTGCCATTTATTTTATTCTATTAGTCATGGTAAAACATACTTTTAACTAAAATATCATGCAGACATCAATTACAGGTATAATAAAATTCAGGTTTTTATCAAATGTGTTTCTGAACTCAGGAAAGAAGTCTCCAGCTTCTCCAAAGATTCCACAAGTAAAATATTGGGAGAGACAAGAAAGAAGGAATTAGAATGTTTAGTATTTATATACTAAACATTTATAAATGTTTAGTATTTATACTCAGATAAATGATAACTTTCTCATGCCACTTTTTACTGTTTCTTTCATTTCAGGAGCCAAAGCTGTTATTAGTCTGTCTCTTAAGACACTCTTCCTCTATAAATGCACCCACATACATTTATATTCACACACATACAAACAAACATATAGATGTAGATTCACACACACTTATATGATCATGTTTTAGATATTGCAAGGTATTGCTCTGCCTTTGATATTTACAGTTAAAAAGAAAAAGAAAAACCAAAATCATAGGTTAAGATGAAGCATGATCAAGCTAAGATTAAGATTCTTAGTAATAACTGTTTGGTTCTATTCTCTCAGGATACATAGATCGTATTAAAAACTAAATTATTTAATTGACCATTCAGCAACATGTTTTAAATTTATGTTGAATATGTGTGTGTGTTTTGGTAACAAAAAGAACAATGAGTAGTAATCACATTTTTTCTGGAACTACTTATTTATTGGCCCCATCCCTGTTCCCCAGACTGTAAATTCTTGCAGGAATTTTGTCTTGTTTCTCTTTCTACCTCCCATAAGTGCTATGGTACCTGACACACAGCTCGTGTTCAATAATGAAAGAGAGAAAGAAAGAAAAAAGAGGAAGAGAGGGAGGAAGGAAGAACAAAGGAAAGAAAGGAGGGAGAAAGGGAGGAAGGGAGGAAGGGAGGGAGGGAGGGAGGGAGGGAGGAAGGAAGGAAGGAAGGAAGGAAGGAAGGAAAGTTTCATAGGCTCCCAGAGCTGAGAATAATTCCATTACACTAAAAAGAA
>JAQZBX010008220.1:26541-48676 GCA_029593785.1 Cabassous unicinctus
AGTGGTGCTGAATGAAAAAAAAAAAAAAAAAAAGAAGGATGTAATTCAAACTGCCAGTGATGAAAGTAAATTAGTAGGAGGCATCCTGAAGGTCCAGGAGCTAATATTCACGCATGGCAGCAGGCATATGTTATTCCTGGCACACTTGGACTCTGAATGTAAGCAAGCACAAAAATTGGTATTTCATTACTTTAAGCATTTGTATTATGACATTTGTATAGGTCAGTGGTGCATGGAGAAAAAGACTAAAAAGAAATTTCTTGTTATAATATATTTTGAAAATCTCAATATTTCTATAGCATGGTTTGTTTTTACTTCCCTTTCGCAGCATGCATTTTTGACAATTTTGAGATAGAAAATCTCTGATTAACAGACAAGAAACTGTTGACACAAATCCTTATGTATGCAGAATATCTGACAGGGGCTGCATTAGCCTGAATCCTGGCCCCACTCCTTCCTAGCTGTGTGACCTTAGCAAGTAAAATAACATTTTGGGTCTCATTTTTTCATCTGAAAATATAGCATTGAAAATTTTAAAAAGCAGCTATAGTGCTATAGTATGATAGTAATTTATAGCATTATAAAAAGCAGTCAGGTTTTTTGAGTGTTAAATGAGGTAATATATGTAAAGCATTTAGTATATTATATGACACATTTTAAACACTATAAATTTTCTATTTGTGTGTAACAAACCACCTCAAATCCCAAAGGCTTAAAACAATAGGCATTTATTATCACAGTTCTGTGGAATGGCAGGATGCTGGCTGATCTTGGCTGGGCTCATACAAGCATCTGAAGGATGGAAGGGGACTCTGCTCTAAGTTGGATTTGGCTGGACCAAATTAACAGAAGCAGTTCTGCTTTCATGTTTGTCAGCCTTCATCCAGGACTAAGCAGTTAACCTTCCAAAACCAGCCACACGACCCAGACATGGGTTTCTCAGAGAAGAGGTAGAAACATAAAAGCAAACAAGTCTAACATGCATATGCTTTTTACAGCTTTGCTTGCTTCATTTCAGCTAATATACACTTAGCCAAAGGAAGTCTCAAAGCAAGTCTAGGGGCAAAAACTTACCCCTCCAGTCCCTTTCTCTTGGTGAAAAAGCATTGCAAAATTACATAGCAAAGGACATGGATATAGAAAAATGTGGCAAGTTGGGACGAGTAACACAATCTACTACAAACACTCAACTTTACATCACTGAGTTTTCTTAGCTCTATTATTTATTTCCTAAATCTTTGTACATAAAATGCCTTATTTCTTCCCAAGTTATTGACAAAGAGTAACTCTTCAAACTCTTTCTAATGTATATAGATGGGGGCTTGGTGAGAAGTAAGTTCTATATATAGAGAGAGAATATGTAGAACATCTATGACCTTCCCCACCCAAAAATGGGGAACTCAAAGCACACCTGCCATTATATCACTTTCAGGTACTTTCTCCCAGGTCATTCTCCTATTACATATAATTCTTGGCATTCTTTTCATTGCTACGAACTTGAGCTCACTCAGCTTCTTTAGTCCTTTCCCCCCGCTCTCAGTTCTTTGGATTGGGTAATTTCTATTGGTCTATCTTTAAATTCACTGACTCTTTCTTCTGTTGAGCCCATTGTTTTAGTCATACAAAAGGGTGCTGATGCAAAGAACCAAAAATCTTTTGGCCTTTATAAAAGGTATTTATTTGGGGTAGGTGCTTACAGTCACAGGGCCGTAAAGCATAAGTTATTTCCTTCACCAAAGCCTGTTTCCACATGTTGGAGCAAGGTAGCTACTAGTCTCTGTGAGTGTTCAGAGCTTTGTGGTCCCAGCTTCTTCTTATCTCAGCTATAGGCTGGAATAAGTCTCATCTCTCTCCTGGGGCTCATTTCTTTCTGGGCTCACTGCAGCTGTAGGCTATCAGGCTCATTCTCTTCCCAGGGCCTCTGCTGTGTCTACAGAGCTGTCTCTATTCCTCTGTGTTCTTCCCCTGTGTATTTACTCCCTGGGGCTCCAGCATCAAAAACTAAAATCTCTCTTCTCTGCTGTGTCATTTTTTGTGAGTCCCCTCTCACCAAGGGGGCAGGTACTCAATGTCCTATCCACGTGGCTGAATCAAAACCCTAATCATAATTTAATCGGGTAAAAGCAAAACCTCTGAATTTAATACAATCTAATATGCCCAGAGAAACAGACCAGTTTACAAACACAATCCAATCCAATATCTATTTTTAGAAGTCATAAACAATACCAAACTGCCACACTCCACCTTTTGAATTCCAAAAAGACATTACAATATTCAAAGATACCTTCAGTCAGTAACAATGCTAAATACAAAATCATATTACTATCAGTTTAAAGAAACACAGTTTCTCTTGGGGTAAAGTCCAGTCTGGCTGTAGACCTCTGAAACTTACAAAACCATTTATCTGCTTCCAATATACAAATGGACAAAGGATAAACATTTACATTACCGTAAGAGGAAGTTGGAGGGGAAACATGTGTCATGGGTCTAGAACAGTTCTGAAAACCTGCAGGACATACTTCGTTAGATTTCAAAGTCTGAGTGTCATTCAGAAGATGATGGTTTCTTCTCCCTAGGGCTTCATGGGGATCCATACTTTCCACGACCATTTTCTTGCCACCCTCATTGGGTGGCAACTGAGCTCCAGACATTACCCTCCAAATACCTTGGGGTGATGGCCACTCCTTCCCTGACATCAATCTGGGGTAAAGTCTTAACCCCCTTAGTACAGTAAAATGAAGACAACACCCTCCCCCAACCTTTGGCATACAGGCCCAACCCTCTCACAGCAACAAGTTGCTGACCTGACATTCCCAAATCCATGGGGGCCAGGCCCACACCTCTCAGACCTATGGGGTATCAACCTTACCCTCCCTAATCATTGGGGAATGTGCTCCACCCTCTCTGTACCCTGGGGTGGCAAAACTCTTCCTGAACAGCAGGCAGGTACATCCATTATATTCAACTGCTGGGGCAAACTCACCCTCTCTGTACACATGGGTGGGGTTCCTCTCTTGGCCCAAGGAGATGTCTTAATTCCAGATCTCAGCTTCCATGGTTTTCCTCTTAAAGGTGTTTCCCCTTCACTTTCTCCCTTCCATGTCCCTTTTATTCTAGGATAATAGCAATTTTGTTCATACAACTCTCTCAAAGAGTTTGTTGGTTTAGCATGCAAGAAGCAGGGGTACAAACCATCAGACAGTAAGACTTTCCACAAGTCTTTCCTAGATAACTGTACTTTCAATCCTGATGTACAAGTTCTAAATTTAGTTAAGTCCTCAAATGGGGCACTATCATCTGGGGGCTTGATTTCCAGAGGCTTGGAATTTCCAGAATCTGTTTCTGGTTTCTTTGTGCCCAACAATTCAGTTCTCAGCTTATATGTCTCATCTAGCATTTTGCTATAAGCTGCAAGGATTATCCAAGCTGCATTCTCTAAGTTTACTTTGGAAAGGTCTTCAGCTAAATGTCCAGGCTCACCATTTTCAAATTCTGTCTTCCATAAAACATCAGGTTAATCTTGCTAAGTTCTCTGCAACTTTAAAATACAGATCACCTTTCTTCCAGTTTCCAATCATAGTTTCATCATTTACTTCTAAGGCCATAAAAAGTATCTTTAGTGTCTATATTCCTACCAACAGTCTCTTCAAAGCAATTTAGGCCTTTTCCATCAAGCATCTCACAATTCCTCAAAAAAATACCCCTTACTCATTTACAAAACCATTCAAGCATTTTAGTAATTGCAAAAGCACAACCCCACTCCTGGTACCAAATTCTGTATTAGCCAAAGGGGTTGTGTTGCAAAGTACCAGAAGTCTGTTGGCCTTTATAAAGGGTACTTATTTGGGATAGAAGCTTATAGACACAAGGTCATAAAATGTGAGCTATTTCTTCACCAAAGTCTGTTGTCATGTGCTGGAGTAAGATGACTACCAGTCTCTGTGACTGTTCAGCCTTCCTCTCCCTCCATAGGCTTTGTGGTCCCAGCTTCTTCTGATCTCAGCTGTAGGCTGAGATAAGTCTCGTTTCTTTCCCAGGGCTCATTTCTCTCTGGGCTCAGCTGCAGCTACAGGCTATCAGGCTCATTCTCTTCCTGGGGCCTTTGCTGTGTCTGTGGCAGTGTCTCTATTCCTTTATGTTCTTCTCCTGTGTATTTACTTCCTGGGGCTCCAGTATCAAAAACTAAAAACTCTTTCCTCTGCTGTGTCATTTTCTCTGTGAGTCTCTTCTCACCAAGAGGGCGGAGACCCAATGTCCTATTGACGTGTCCGAATCAAAACCCTAATGATAATTTAATCAAGTAAAAGTGAAACCTCTGAATTTAATACAGTCTAATATGCCCAGAAGCACAGACCAGTTTACAAACACAATCCAATATCTATTTTTAGAATTCATAAACAATACTAAACTGCCACATCCATCTAGTGAATTTTTCATTATGTTTTTATATTTGAAAGCTGTGGAATTTTCATTTATTTTTATACAGATTCTGTCTCTGTTGTGTCTCATTCATTCATTAAGACCATTCTTTCTCTGTGTGTTTTTTTTTTTTTTTAATTTTTTTAATGTATTCATAATATATACTTTTTTGAGGCTTTTTTCTGCTGTATCTGACATCTGAATATTCTTAATGTTGCTTTCTACTGATTAGCTTTTTTTCTTGACTTTGGGTCACATTTTATTGTTTCTAGATATGTCCAATAAATTGTTATTTAAAATTGGACAGTTCAGATACTCTTTTATTGCTACTTTGTATTTTTTTTATTATTCTGAGGATTATTACTATTAGTTTGTTCTAATGAGCAGCTAATTCATTGGATTCAAACTGCAATCTTTGTCCCTTACATAATATATAGCAGCTGAAATCTCTTCATAGTTCTTACAGCTTCAAGCTGCTGCTTTTAGACTAGTCTCCTGGGGTTCTCCCTGTGCCTTTTTAAAATTTTGTGATTACCAAAGATTTGGGTTGCAATTATATTCAAATTTGGGGAACAAGTCTCTTGGTTCCCTTGATTCTAGAAATTCCTCCACGAGTGTCTACCTTCTCTGCTACCCTCAGGCTCTTTCCTCTGACCCCTCAAGCCATATGAGCCAAATTTTGGAGAATGCATTCATTTAAAAAGCAGCACATTCATGGATCTCACCCAGCACAGCTGTGTCTTTGTAAGGTAGGTTCTTCTCAGGTTTCTGCCTGCATTTTTATTTAGCCCCTTAAGTGTCCCACGACCATGCATGATCAACGAGGGGCTTGCACAGAATGTGCAGTCAGATTTTGGGTCCCATTCTTTCTGTTATTCTCTCTATTCCAGGATTGCCTCCCTAAATAGCCAGTCACTCTTCCAGAACTAAACTCTATTTTTGACCCCTTAGCTAGTAAGGCTGTGATATTCTGCTGCCATAGCCATGGGAGTTGTAGAGTGTCCAGCAACAAAGCCACACACTTGCAATTGTTATCATTTCTAGTTGGAGATTTTTAAGAATAAATTCTCTTCTCTGGCTTCTGTCTGCTTTTGGATACTTTCTAGTGCCTTTAAATAGTTGTTGTTGTTTTGTCTAGGCTTTATACAGGTGATCTGCAGGAAGATTCCTGTGAGCCCTTCCCTCCACTACCATATCATCAGTTCTCTGCTTTGTGGGCACTGAACAATGTTGTTGATAATGGCTGACTCTTCAGAGTGTTTTAAAGAAGACAAAATTTTAGGACTTGAAGAGAAAAACATGGAACATGTGCCAAAGCTGTCAATAAACCAGGGAAGGTGCTCAGGAGATTGACAGATGAGAACCATAATGAAGTTGAATGATAGAAGGTGCTAAGAATCTGACATTTAAAAAAAAGAGGGCCAAAGAATAATGTCTGGAAATAGCTCTGGGAATCATAGAGGGCATGAAACTGACCTCCAAACCCTGAAGGAGAATAAACAGCCTTAGAGAACAATACCTGAAACCACATCTCCCCAATGAAGTGTGTGAGTATAGAGAACAAAGGAAAGGTAGTCTTTATAGAGCAAGGTATCTTTAGGCTTAAAACTAATATTCATTTGTTGAAAAGGCTATGTGGTGCAATGGTTAAAAGCATGGTCTTAGGAGCCAGACAGCTTAGATTTGAATCCCAACTTTGCCATTTAATAACTATTTTAACTTACTTAAATTAATTTATTATTTAAACTCTTTATGCCTCAGAGTCTTCATTCATAAAATGTGGATAATGGTGACTACTACACTGATTTTTGTGTGTGTGAAAATAAATTAACATATATAACTGCATAGAACATTAAATGGCATATATTGCATGATCTATAGTCATTGTGATGGTTAATTTTATGTTTCACTTGGCTAGGGTTTGGTGCCCAGTTAATTGAACACTAGTCTGGATGTTGTTGTGAAGACGTTTTTGCATATGTAGTTAGCATCTACAATCAGTTGACTAGGTAAAGGAAATTAGCCTCCATAAAATGGGTGAGGCTTATTTAATCAGTTGAAGAACTTAAGGGCAAAAACTGAGGTTTTTTAGGGCTAAATTCTGCCTTAAGAGTTCAGCATCGACTCCTGACCTGGCATCCTGTCCTAAAGATTCAGACTTTGCCAGTACCCTCAATCACATAAGCCAATTCCTTAAATATATATATATATAATGTTGGGTTCTATTTCTCTGAAGAACCCTGCTGGATCAACTTAACTGGTTTTATATAAAAACAAGGAATAGATGATGAATAAATTATAAAATCCTTTTAATTCAGTGGTAGAAAGAAACTAGAATTGGCATCCTAAAGCCCTGAGTTTGAGTGTTAGCTCTTCTATGTGCTAGCTGTGTGATATTCAGACATTATATCTTCTCTCTGGAGCTTTTCCTCTGTCTATGAGATGGGCTTGACAACTTCCTGCCCCATCTATCTCATGGGGTTGCTGTGAATTCAAATTAGATAAAAGGTTTGAAAGATCTTTGTAAAATGCAAGTGCTGGACAAAATATAAGTTTATCGATATGAAATATATTTGGCTTAAAAAATCAATCTTCACTTTTCCACAAGAATTTACTGCATAGGGTAACTCCACATTTTCCTCTCAACTGAATAGTTCATTATAGATTTGCTATATTATTCGAAATACTTGCTCTGTTTTTTCATGCTAATTCCAAGATGCCACACAGTGGTTGCCTGTCTTTCATTACTGGATTATGTGAATCATTAAAATAAATAAAGTTAGGACTGATGTTTTTACTGGGTATTTAAGAACATGGAGCAGCTTAAGTGTGCACAAAATTTACCAAAAATATAAAAAATAAAAATGAGGAGAAGGAAAAATGAATTCACAAAAATTCAGTAGAACATTTTTGTCTGAACATATGACCACATTCTCTTATAGAAATGCATTCCTAAAATTCAGGCAGCAGGGGTCTTTTACAAAAATGTCAGAGGAGTGTTTCTTGAAAGCCCCTGTACAAAATACATGTTATAAGGACATAAAACTGAACTTAGCCTTGTGCACATATTCTTAATGGGTTCTTCAGATGCAGTTTCTAGAAAGTCATCAGAATACCCACATTTTTAAGCAGAGATATAAGTAGTTAAAATGTCCTGTTGTTTCCTTAAAAATCCTAATCAATCCTTGTGGTTATAAAGTCATACTTTAAGAAGAAAACTGATCCTTCTCCACAGGAAATCCCATACGAATTTATTTGTTAATACCTTAACTTATGCTTTTCCAGAGCTCACATATTTTCACCAAGACATTCATGGAAGTCATTGAGTGTTGCTATTATTTTCTATATTTGTTAAGAATGCCTTCAGCTGCAAGTAAAGCATCTGACTAAATATAGTCTAAAATCAGGTGTTTATTGTTCTATAGTAACATGAAATCTGGAAATAGGCCATTGCTGCTTGCCTATATATTTTGTTTAGTGGCAAAATGTATTAGGGCTTGGGTTAGCATCTCTAAGATTCACTTAGCCTCATTATTTTATGTGGCTGCAACTGCTCCAAGCAGCACATCCTCATACAAGTACAGGATTAGGGAAGGGGGCAGCAATGAGTAGATCATGGGGCAAAAATCTCTCCTCACAGGATGTTACGGATTGAATCATGTTCACCAAAAAGATATGCTCAGGTCTTAACCTCTGGTCCTGTGGATATGCACCCATTTGTAAAAAGTATCTTTGAAGACTTTATTACTTAAGGTGAAGCCAAACCGAATCACGGAGGACTTTAATCCAATATGACTGGAGTCTTTATAAGCAGAAGAAATTTAGATAGTCATGAGAGGACAGTTGGGAATAAAGGCACACATGTAACAGGGGCTGTTTTAATTTGCTAAAGGCTGCCAAGGCAATATACCAGAAATGGGTTGGCTTTTACAATGGGGATTTATTAACTTTTAAGCTTACACTTCTGAGGCCATAAAAGTGTGCAAAACAAGGCATCATCAGATGATATATTTTCCCCGAGCTGCAGCTGTGGGTGATCAGGCACATGGCAGGGTCCACTCAACTCTCCCTTCCGGGCTTCATTGCTTTCAGCTTCTGGTTTCCTTCAGCTTTTTCTGTTTCTGTGGCTCCTATGTTCGTTTGATTTCAGCTTCTGGAGGTCGCTGCATGTTTCTCCCATTTATAAAGGACTCCAGTAAGAGGATTACAACCCACCCTGGGTCAAACAATATAATCAAAGGCCCAAAACTGAAGTAGCTTAATAAAAATATCCCACCTACAATAGGTTTTCATACACAGAAATGGATTAGCTCTAAGGACATGATCCTTCTGGGATCCATCTGGCTTCAAACTTACACATTAACAGAGATTGAATTATGGATTGCCAGTAAGCCACCAGCAGAACACTACAATCTTCAGAGGAAGCATGGCCATGCCAACACCTTGATTTCAGACTTCTAACCTCTAGAACTGTGAGATAATAAATTCCTGTTGTGTAAGACAACTAGTCTGTGGTTCTTTGTTACAGCCACCCTGGAAACTAAGACATGGTTTCTTGTGTCAGGGAGGAAACTCTTCTCCCAATGCCTTGCCAGCATCATTGCTCTTATATATCATTAGACAGAATTGGATCATGTATCTGCTCTTGGATTAAGTAGTTGGGCTAACCTTTCCAGATTTCTGAATAAAATCACAGTTGGGAGTCATTTTGGGATAGATAACCAACAAGGTTGTCCATTTTGACTTTTTACTTTATTTTGTCTTGTTTCTAATTTTACCTTACTGGATAAATAATTCAAACTGATATGACAGTGCAATTAAAACACAAGCGATTACCTAGAGACCCCAGTTGTTAGTATTTTACCATATTCTTTATTATCTTCCTCCTCTCTCTCTCCCATGTGTGTATGTGCACATATTGATTTTAATGAAAAAGTTGAGATTAACTTGTAGATATGATTTCCCATTATCCCTAAATATTTCAGTGCATAAATATAAAAACAAAACAAAACAAAAAATCAATCTCAAACATAACCACATTATATGCCGTCAAAATCAGAAAATTAACATTGATGCAATGCTACCTCATGATTAGATTCAGGTGATGCATTTTAGTAAAAAATATCACAGAAATTATAGTATGTTCTCAGTTCATTCTGATAGATGGCATAAGATTTGTCCCAGTATTAACAATGTAAACTATGACAACATACTTAAATTGGTATTTGCTAAGTTTCTCCACTGTGCACTTCTTTTAAAATTAATAAGTATTTTGTGGGGAGATACTTCGAGATATTGAAAATATCTAATATCTCATTAAACTTTCACCAATTAATTTTAGCATTCATTGATGATTCTTACCTTACTCACTTATGGTCATGATGGTTATCAAACGGTGATTTTATAATTCTATCATTCCTTCTATATTTATTAGCTGACATTCTACTATGGGGAAGAACAACTTCTTCTCTACATTAATTAATTTACATCAGTGTAGACTCATAGATTCCTTCTTCATTTGGTAAATTATAATTTAATATTATTATTTTGATGCTGAATTTGTTCCAGATTTGGTCACTGGGAGCACATTCAAGCTGATTTCTGTGTCCTTTTGACATGTGATCATCATTCTTTGGACACTTCTTTACTTTCTGTCAAACTGAAATATTCCAAACTCAGTATGTATTTTCCATATCCAAAACTTGAAATCAGCCATTTTTCTCCTTTTGGTGGAGAATGGCATTCATAAACCAAGACCTGGGCTCAACATGTACTCACTGCTATTTAGATCTCATACATATACACTTTACTTTTACATTTATTTTTATATATATCTCTTGAAAACCATGAGTTTACTACATACCTCAAATTCTAATATGATTCCTTAGGAATGATCTAGAATTCCCCTTTATATCTTTCTAACACCCTCTTCCTTCAGTGAGAAGTATGATTATCATTATCCCTCATATATTAATTTATTTACTCAAGCCCTCTGCATGTAACCAATCTCTCAACAAGACAGGTTCTTGATGCTGACCATATGCACTGTCCCCTGGGTTGGCTCTGACTGCACTACTTTCTCCTTCCCCCACTGTAAAACTGCTTTGGTTTCCCAGCTGCTATGACCAATACCACGAGGTGGATTACTTAACAACAGGAATTTATCAGTTCATAGTCACACCAGCTGCCTCTTTACTCAGCCTATGACTGAATTTCATTTTAATCACTTTACATATAAATATTTTAGTAAACTGCACAATAATCATATTTTAGAACTAATTTAGCATAAATTCACAGCAATAAATTTGTCGATCCATTCAGCTGGAACAACAAAGTCACAAGCCATGTGAACAGTGAAGGACCCATGTATTAACATAGTAGAAAAAATAAAATCACTCACAGTACCAAAATATTTGTTCAAATCTCTCTATTTCTGTCACCAAAAAGATCATTAGACTTAACATCATGAACTTTTCCCCAAACTTTCTATATTTAAAACCTGCATTATTTTTTCTGCTCTTATGACATGTTGTGCCTTCATCCAGTCTTTTGTCATTATCTACCTAATTGTCTACGTAAATTAGCTTTGGAGTTTTTTGAAGACAAGGACTTTCATTTTTCCATATCCTCAGAACTTAGTCCAGTGTCCTACATGTTGGTGTTTGATAAATACTTGTCAAATCACTGAGTTATTTAATGATTAATTAATGCCATCAATAGTCAAAATAAACAAATTCAATCATTGAGAAAATGGTCCAAAATCTGTTTCCCTACTTACCTCTTTTTGAGAATAATTTTGTTTTTCCCCTATTTTATGAATCTCCAGTATATTTAATAAACCTTTATCGGACATCTTCTCTGCACAAGGCACTGTGTTTATAACAGCTACCTGACCTGATCTTCCTATTAGCAATGGTTCTTCAAAGCCCCAGGACAAGGCACTTGACTTTCAGAATCCAAAGATTTTATCTACCCCCTAAAGTCTTCATTCGCTTTGAACTCAAAATGGCAAACTTTCACAAAGACTTTACCAGCCACAATATTAATAACTTTCTCTTGTTTTTTTTCCAAAGTTTACTCACTCTCATTACATTATAATCCATATTTCTTTCATTATGGATGCCAAAAGAAACAGCTCTTGGTGTATATCTTGTCCTTACCTCTTAATACCAAGTTCTCAAACACCACTCTTAACATTTCAAGTTTACTCCTGAAATTTCACAGATCTGAAATTTCTTACAATTTGATTATCAGAGGCTTCTGAGTACCTGAGAAACAAAAAAAAATGCTATACAAAAAAGATATTGAAAATATTAAGAACATTTTCAAGCAATTATATGAAAATAAAACAATTCTGAATCATCTGGAAGAGAAAGGTATCCTTGGTGAGAGAAGTTTCCTGAAGTGGCCTCTGCTTTCCTCTGGGCCACGCAGTATGTGCCACAGGACTCTGGAATCCCACACCTATGCTATGCAATATGGTATCACTAACAACATGTATCTATTGGACATTTGAAATGCGGCTGATCCGAAGTAAGATGTTCTGTGAGTATAAAATACACACCAGATTTTGAAGAGTTGGCTCAATAAAAAAGAATGTAAATTATTAATTTTTAAAATTAATTGATGATATTTTGGATATATGGGTTTTAATAGCGTATATTATTAAAATTAACTTTACCTGCTTCTTTTTACCCTCTTAATACAGCTACTAGAAATTTTTAAATGACAGATATGATTTATCTATTGCCAGCACTGCTCTGTACAACTCAACATGAATGGGAATCTGCCTCCCTCTAAGTCATCACCAGGTCAGCACTGTGCCTCATGTTGCTATTCACATCAACCAGAAACCTAAACCAGAACTTTCAACCTGATCCTCTTTCCCATATTCTTATTTTTGCATTCACTATTATTACTTGTCTTTTTTTACCCACCAATCCCCTCTACTCAAACTTATGTAATTCTCAATCCTAAATCCTCCACAAGCTCTTTGATCATTCCCTATACCTTCTTGTGCTACTAAAACCTGATTGCTCCTTGCCCAAGCTGCTTCCCTGCAAAGCTCCCAGGTCTAGGCTGTTTGTTCTCATGCACTGTACAAGAGGTCCTGTTTGCTCGTCATTGTCCTTTCTCTTCTTTCATTCATGCCATTACTCTCCCATCCACTACCCTTCTTTGTTTCTTTTATCTTTTCCCCCTGCCTATTCACTTCCCCTTTATTCACTGATGACAGCACTTGGTTCACTATCTTCCTTAAATCCCTATTCCTGCCCCTATTCTTCTACAGGAACAATCCATCCAGCATTTTGTTCTCCCAGTTCCTCAGTCTTTCCTGCCAATGATCTTTTATTCCATCAAGATCAAATCTTTTACCTATCATCACTAATTTCTACATTACCTTCAGAAGTTCAACCTCATACTTCCTATTCTCTGACCACTACCTCTGGTCCTTTTTCCATATGCACCCAAGTGTTCAAATTTCAGCAAATCTTCAGACTTTGACTACTCTATCACTATCAATCACTTTCTCATTGTCTCACTTCCCTGTTAATCTAATTAATTTTCAGCATTCTTTAATTGAAACTAATTCTTTAATGGTTTTCTTAATCTCTGGTTAAATCCTGGTATACCTGAATGACACATCCATACTGTGACTGAAACCTGGCAACAGAATACTTGCTGAAAGAAAACACAAAATTATGCTATTTGTTGTCACTTTATGTTCACAGGTACACTTCTCTAATGGGCATTCAAAATCCCACCATCATAAACCCTTGCTTTGTATATTTAGGGACATGTCTCTTTCCCCCTTTACAAATTTTGTAATTTCATTTTCACCAATTAATAATTTCTATTTTTTTATCATTAAGAGAAAAAAAAAGAAATCATCAGACAGGAAATCCCTCATCTTCTCATCACCTAAATTACCAATCTTTATGAGTTTATGCCACAATTTCCATCTTCTTCCTCTCAAATGTTAAAACTTCCCCTGGTATCTGAGATCCCATCTCTCTCATCCTCTCAAAGACTTCACTCACTCAATTGTCTTCCCTCTCCCCTACCTCATCCATTTCACTCTTTCTTTTAAATCTTTCCTGTCAGCACCCAGTTATAGTGCTTTAAAAAATGCCCCTCTTGACCCTTTCAGATTTTGCTTCATCTCTCTGCTCTCCTTTAAAGGAAAATATCTTGAAAGCATTGCTTATGGTTTTCTCCAATTACTCACCTTACATTCTCTTCTCTACAATTTTTTATCAGATTTCTGTTCCCACAAATGCTCCATGACCTAAGTTATCAAGCTTTCAGTGATCACTGTATTGCAAAATTCTATAATCTTGACTCCATTTTCATTGGATCTAACCTTGTTGTATTATTTGATACAATTGATGACTCCATCCTTCCTTAAACAATCTCTTCTCTTGGTTTTATAACAGGTTCCTAGTTTTCCCTTTTTCCTCACTAGAGCTCTTCTATGATGATCACTTTTCTCTTTTTGATCTCTAAATAGTGGAAAGACTGTAGGCTCAGTCCTGAGCTACCCCTTCCTTACTATTCACTCTCTCACTTATCCAGTCTTATAGCTGTAAGCAACAATGATGTATCAAAGATTCTAAAATGTTTCCTAAAGCCCTGAATTCTCCCCAGGGTTAATATGTACAACTATTCAGTACCTTCACCTGGTTGCTTGATACACATCTCAAACTAAACTCTAAGTTCTCTCTTCAATCTCTATTGGCTCTTTCTTTTCATGGCATCCATCAGTCTTCTGACTCTTAGTAGATTGCACTATCTAACCCATTGCTTTAACACAACATCTAAAATCCATTATATCCAATCCATCAGTCTATCCAATTGACTCCACCTCTGTGGATTCTGAGGATTGATCAAGAAAAAGACACGATGACAAGATGGCAGTAGCACACAACAAGCTTGATTTAGGTAGTACTTGGACAAGATTGCATGAGTGGGGGAGTTCCTGCCAGCAGGATACCTTCTGGAAGAAGTAGCATTAGGCTACTCCCAGAAGAGGAACTAGGAAAGGGAAGTTCAAGGGGGGCGAGGGAGGAGGAGGAAGGAGAGTTAGAGAGCTCTGCAGGCCAGCAGCAGTTTGCTGCCTTTTATAGCTATATGATTTGTCTTATTTATGGTTAGCAGATTTTGGGTGCAGTTTCACATAGTATGCAAAGTAGACAGGCTCTAAGTGGCTAAAGATATGCTTATTTGATTATACTTAAAGCAAATGAATATACTTAAACAGTTTGAGTTTGGCATGAGCAAACTTTAAGCAAATGGTCTTAGCCTGCTTTGAAGAAGTAACACAGGGGCCAATAAGCAGATGCCATCTTTGACCCACTGTATAATAAACTCCAAAACACATCCTAAAACTGATTATTTCTCTGCATCTTCCTTTCCTGATCCTCAGTCCAAAGCACCATCTTCTCTCACCTGAATGGCTATACTAGCCCACCAACTACTTTTTCTACTTTCGCTCTTACCCGACTATAATCCATTCTCCATTTGTGGCCAGTGTCAGCCCATAAATTATAAAGTATCATGCTGTACTCTTGCTTTAAATCCTTAAATGTTTCTCATTTCATTAAGATATATCCAAACTCCTAACTTTAGTCTCTCCTTATGTCTTCAACAACTAGAATTATTTTCCCATTTTTAATCTATGCTCCAGACAAGAGTTTCTTTATATATTTTTGTGAGCAGATCAAGAATACTCCTACTTAGCTGCCCTCATTGTTTATGTTGTGCTTCCCCAATGCCTTCATGGCTGGATCCTTCTTGTTTTTCAGATCTCAGCTTAAACATCACCTCATCAGAGAGGTCTTTCCAACCACTCTAACTAAACCAAACTCAGTCTCTCTTTAAAATAGCATCATATTTTAATATCAGATTTGCTTTAGTTTCCTTGCTGCTGAAACAAATACCATGCAATTGGTTAGTTTTAATAATGGCAATTTATTGGATCACAGGTTTGAGGATAAGAGAAATCCAAAATCAAGGCATCATGTTCTTAATTTGAATCTATTCTTGTGGGTGTGAACCCATTTTAAGAACATGTTTCTCTGGAGTACATAGCTCCAAGCCACCACACTATGTATCCCTAATCATCATTCCATTATTCCTTTAATTTTTTTACTCTCCTTCGTATAAGGCTAGATCTGTCTGTCTTATTAATAATCATATTCTTAGTGTCTAGAACAGTGAACATACTAGGCATGATAAATATTTGTTGATTGAATGAAAACTCATTCACATCATTTTACTCACTAGCACAGATCAAAGAAATGTCAAAATTCATGTTATTGTAGAAAGTTATCATTTTTTATAATAAATGTAATTTTATATTTTCAAGTCTCTCTGGCTTACTAGATAGTAATTTCCTTGAACCATCTTACTTGTACTCGCTCTAGACCAGTGATGTTCAAAAGAACTTTCTGTGCTATCCAATATAGTGGCTATTAGCCACATGTGGTTATTGAGCACTGCAAATGTGGGTAGTGCAACTGAGGAAGTGAATATTTAATTTTAATTAAATTTGAGTACCATATGTGGCCAGTGGCTATCATATTGGCTAAGACAATAGTGCAAGCTCCTCTGAGGCAGTTTCTATGTCTTTGTTCATCTGTACATCTCAAGAACTGTGCAAGTTTCTGATGAAGCACAGGTGCTCATTAAGGCCAGTTGAAATGTTGAGGGCGGCACTGGATGGGAGGACAGTAAGAATTCTTGGCCTTGCTGGAAAAGGCAGCAGGGAGTCCAAGTGGCATCTCTGTGGTAGACATGGCCACTATAAGGTATCTCCCTGTCAATATAGTAATGGAAATAACTCATGGCTTAGGATTAGGAGACAGGAATTCAAAATGCCCACCTGCTGTTTACTAGCTATCTAGCCTCAGGGAAGCCCCATAGCCACCTCTGAGCCTCTGTTTTTATTCATCTGTAAAATAATGATATAAAAGAATACAGCCTTTAATTCACTGGACTTTTATAGGAATCAATGGAGACCATAAATAGGAAAACCAAGTTGTAAATTGTATAGTGCTTTGTAAGTATATGGTTTTGGTATTAGTCCCACAGATTGGTCCTGTTGGCAGATAAAAATTAGGAGAAAGTTATCAAACATCACACACCTAGACAGCCCTGCACCTAGAAATGTGGGCATCCACTTGTTTTACTCCATGATGCAAAAAAGAATAAATAAATCATAAATGGTTAATTTAGACTTCTCTCCATGCCTCCCATTAACAGCTCAAAGCCCCCACCACATAGCACGCTCAGTGATGAACTGGTGTGGTAGAACCTTCAAGACGGCGGCTAACATTTTTCCAAGTACAACCAGCTGTGAAAACAAATTTAGCTCCACCAACACTGCAAAGGAGCAAAGCTTTTTCATAGGTTAGAGATATAATGTTCACCCCAGTCAGAGGGATCCAAACCAAATACCAATTGCTTCTGGGGGTGAGAGGATATTAAGCATAATAGACAGATTATCTGATAGTTTACTAAAGGCAAAGGAAGAGGCATTTGTCATAGTTTTGCTAGAAAATGAGACTTTATCAAAGAGAGGGGAGGTGAAAGGTCACCATTTCTATTGATGCAATTATTATTTTTACATAGCTGGAGTGGCAAAAGAAATGATCCCAAACAGAGCAAAACAAAACAGACCTCACCGAAGCACTTCAAGATGAGCCCCAAGAAGCCATCACACAAGACCCATTGGCTTCATCCTAATTTATCATCTTGGGCTTTGTTGACAAGAGTTGATTGGGTTCTCCACTTACCCAAGCTACAGCAGGTTTTTATTGCAGCAAACCATGAGGTAGTCAATGCACTGTTGTTTAGAAAATAATCATTATCACAACAATGACATTACCATTTTTGAGCTTCTACTACCTCTTTAAATTGTATTCTCTATTAATTATCTCAGTTAATAGCCTTCAAGGTAAATATTATGACTTTGCAAATAAAGGAACTGGGGCTTAAACAAATTGGTCCATTATAGCTGGTTTCAGAAATATTTTCATTTATAGCATAGGGAAAGATATTAATGAAAATCATTTTGTTACATAAACAGCTGCTTATATATGTGTCTTTCTTGGTTCTTCAAAAATATACACATAAGGGATTTTCTAGGGAATGCTTATTTTATATTTCTGTCGACATTTTTGCCTAAATTTCTGTATGGCATATGATATCTTACCTTATAAGAAAGCTTGGCATTACTCAAGAAAAGCTTCTTCTGGTCAAGTTAGGTTTCTTTAATGTTGCCTTTACCACCTGTGGTGGTTTGAAACTATATGAACCCCAGAAAATCATGTTCTTAAAGCTAATCCATTCCTGTGGATATAAACCTATTGTAAACAGGGACTTTTGATTAGGTTACTTCAGTTAAGGTTTGGCCTAGGGTGGATCTTAATCCCCTTCCTAGAGTCCTTTATAAAAGGGATGGATATGAAAAGACAGAGAGAAAGCCATGGAAACCAGAAGCTGAAAGAAATGAAACTCAGAAGAAATTGACAAAGACCAGTAAACACCACCGTGTGCCTTGCCATGAGTCAAAGGAGTCCAGGATGGCCAGCAGCTGGTCTTCAGGAAGAAAGTATCACTTGATTATGCCTTGATTTGGACATTTTTCTCAGCCTCAAAATGGTAAGCTTTAAGTAAATAAATTCCCATTGTTAGAAAAACCAATGCAGTTCATGGTATCTGCCTTCAGCAGCTTAGCAAACTAAAATATCGTCCATGCAAGAGGACACAGCTGCCCTGTTCAGAGGAGCTAAGGCTACCTGCTTTAGCTATAACAATCTCTCTAGTTTCATTTTTCCTCTGTTTTGAACCTTCTATTCTCACCTGGTTACCAAACATAGATCTCTGTAGCACCTGGATACACCTCTCTGGGTGTTTCTTTCCATACTCTTTATTTTGCCAAACCCTCAGGGTCATGGTCAAATCTATATTTCTCATAATTAAAGAAAAACAGGGCTGGACTTTTCCTTTTGGAAAAGAGAAGAAAAATACTGATTCTGTGATAAGGTTCAGTATAGTTTAATTATAGTATCAATTCAGTTTAGTACAGATCTGTGTTTAAGGGAAGAACTGATTTAATTTAAGGAGAGTGTAAATTCTTTAGTCGGTTTAAGTAACATTTAAGTACAGTAGTACTGATTCAATTTACGTAAATTGATTCCGTTTAAGTCGAATACTGTGCAAGCAAAATGCAGAAGTGCGGAGAGGAAGAGCTATGGAGTAAGGGTGGTCAGAGGAAGAGTTCAGCTAGCTCTTGAATTATCCTCTGGTTGTTTCCTTTTGACATCTCATCATTCTTTCTCACTATGATGGTTAGGTTAATGTGTCAACTCGGCCAGGTAATTGTGCCCAGTTTTTTGCAAGCAAGCACTGGGCTAATTGTAATACAAGGACATTTATGGACTTTAGTCATCAGTGAGTTTACTGCATAGATGGCTGATTACATCAACCAGAGAGATTGCTGTAACAATGAGTTTTATCCAATCAATTGAATGCCTTAAAAGGGGAAGTGATTTCAGCATTCAGAGAGAATTTTCCAGCTCATCTTTGGACAGCCAGCATCTCCTGGAAACCATCAAGGACCTTCATTGGACTTTCATGAGAGCCCCTGGTTTGCAGCCTGCCTGTGGAACCTTGACTTGTGCATCCCCATGGTCACGTGAAAGACTTTTATAAAATCTCATGCTATTTACAGACACCTCCTGTCGATTCTGTTTCCCAAGAGAACCCTGACTAATACACTCACCCCCACCTTCATGCAACCACTGGAGAACAACAGGATCCCAAGGTTTCCAAAAAATTTTAAACAACAGTGTCAATATTAACCACCAAAATGATACCAGGACAATATGTACCATGAAACAGAGCCAGAACTTACCCTAACAGAATTCAGCATATTTCCTTCTATTAAGAATCAATTAGCCATACTATAGAAAGAGAAGGAAATATATAACTGAAGAGTTAAAAATTGTGTCTTCAGGATACTCACAGATATGTAATAATGTACCCATGAGCATCATTCATCAATCACTATTTAATGAGTACCTACTTTATTCCAGGCCCACTGTCAGCTTCTAAAGACATAGACCCAGTTTCCAAGGCACTCAGAGAGAGTAAAGCAACAGGCAATTATCCCTGGAAATGAAAAATAAGAAAAGATTCATCAGACATGCATTGTTCCTTCAAGATATTTGCATCTAATGACAAGAAAGGAGAAGGCTTGGACACACATAAAGTCACTGATAGAGTCCCTAGGGTAGGGGGAGAATGGTGCATTTCAGAAGGAGGTGGCTCTGAGGAGCAGGCAGGATTTCTCTGCAGTGATGGGAAACCACTGCTTTCCAGGCAGAGCTGCAGCATGACCAAAGGCAGAGGAAAACAGCAAGCTCTGGGCATCCAAAAGGACAGGGAGTAGACCTCCTTGAAACAGCTTCCTGGGTTCAGCACAGAGTCCAAGTCCAAAGTCCACAAGTCACTTTACTTAGTCCATTTTTGCATTTGAACGTTCCAGTTTAAAAGGCCCTTTTGTATTACACCTTGGAAAGGGCAATGGTAGGTGTAATGGGCACCCAAGGAGCAAAATGTCATAGCACAAGCACCTTACCTGGCTGCAGCAGTCCATGCTCTATCCTAGCCCAGTGCTGTATGACTGGACCATGTCACTTTGACAGTCGCATCTCCATTTCCTCAATCATAAAATAAGTGGTTTGGACAATATCCTAGCCCTCCCAGCCCTAACTGGGAGCTTGAGTCCACCATACAAATTCACCAGAGAGAAAGATATCCTTTATCCTGTTTTCTCCCCTGCCTCTTTATATCCCTGTACACCCTCTCCACTGACACCTGAATATGCATGTTGCTATTTTGCTCTGAAACACAAAGGAATCTGTTTCCCCCTCCAAATATTATTGGACACTTAAGAATTCTGGAGTAGTTGGAAAAATTTGTGTTTCAGCGGAGAACTATGCATTGTCTGCATATAGTACAATCTTCCTGCTTATCTGATTCTAGCCTGTCATTGTCCTCAAGCTGCTTTACAACTCTAAATTGTAGGTAACTAACAGTAATTCAAATCTAATTCTTGCCTATAGACATGCAGATTCAATTCTGTCCTTAGGGGTCTAATTGACTTCTGTCTCCCAAGCAGAAAAACACCAGTTTTGCCTTCATTTGCATAAGTCATTTCAATATTCCTGCTGTGTAAATGTGTCTGTTCTTCAAATTCTTTTTAGGGCGTAGGACACAAGCAGGCAAATCCCTAACAATGTGGGCCTCAGTTTTCTCTTCATGAAACTAAAGTTTGGGTAGAGGATGGATCTGGATGGTTTGTAAAATCCCTTTCAGCTCTAAGGTGCTCCACTGTGGGTTCACGTAGCACTTTCTACTATGACTAAACTTTTTTTTTTCTTTCTTTTTTTGTAAGGTAGCGCTGAACAAAATTCAGCATGCCACTTTGCTTTTGATTGTGCAGGGTTTGGGGGAAGATCTAGGCAACAGAGCCAGAGGACGATTAGGTCCACTTCACAGCGTCCTCTAATAGGAGAGGATAGTGGGTCCGCTTGCTGTGAGGACTCACTACCCAGCACCCCATAAACTGCCACAGGGCTTCCTGCCTGCCTCTTCAGGCCTCTCGCTTCTCCTACCCAATGTACCAATTTCACTTCTTACACAGTCACCTGACTGAAACAGCTCTCCAATCAAGGATTCCCAGATTTAGAAAATAAAAATAGAGGACACTCAGTAACATTTGAATTTCAGATTTAAAAAAAGATTTATCTTTTAGTATGAGTATGCCTCATGTAATATTTGAGATGTACTTACAATAAAAAGTAATTCATTGTTAATCTGAAATTCAAATATAACCAGGTGTTTTATCTGACAGTCCTACCTCAATCCCTCAATGATACACTCGGGATACTATTTTTAATACTCTCTCTTGTCACCTCTAAACACTTTACATAATAACATCTCATCACCCTTTAAGACAACGCCCCAGGGACTAATACACAGAGTCTGGTACACACTTAGGTGTTCATTATTTGTTGAATGAAATGACAGGTCTCCTCCTTTTGGATCCTGCTAGGTGAAGCAGGTACCACTTTCTCTTCTGCTGAAACCTGTCTCCATGCATCACACCATATTGTCAATGTCTGTTCACTTGTCTGTTTCCCATGGGGGATCCTGGAGGGCAGAGACCATATTTCATCCATTAATTTTCATGTCTCCAACAAGAAGCAAAGTCCCTCTCACATCCTGAATGCTCGAAATTTCCAACAGCACACCCACAAGATAAAAATTTGATATATAATGAAAGGTGTGTTGATCAAGGTGCTTGAGGCTTTGGGACTTGGATAGTTCGTAGGGGGAATGAAATCAGTTTCCCAGCATTTCCTTCAAGTTCCCCAGTTCAAGTCCTCTCTAACCACCTTGTTTGGAGGCAATGAACATATCTGAGTACATGTGTTTGCACACTGCTGAGATGAGATCAAATGTTTCCTGTCAGAACTGGGTCATAACAGGCCTTGGAGGGCTCCCAATGACCCCTAGAGCCGGTGTGAAAGTGGACTAGCATCCAGATGGCTTCATGTTTCCACATTCCTTCAGCTTATTTTCTTACTGTGGCAGATACTCAAGAGCATCCCAAATCCTGAAAACGGATGGGATTTCAGAAAAA
>JAQZBX010008221.1:0-16678 GCA_029593785.1 Cabassous unicinctus
GGGGGTGGATGGGATGAACATAATTCAACTTACCAAAATCCACAAAATCATTCTTTGCTTCTCTCTGTAGCTTGGTATTCACCCCTCAATATCAGTCAAATGAAGACTTCCCTAAAAGGAATCATGGGTCTCCCAGAAGTTACCATATGATTTATCATCCAAGACACTCTTGATAGTTGAAGGAAACACTATTACTATTTACACCTGGACAACAGGTGAATACTGGACTGCCCAAGTATAGCAGGATGAAATGTGTATATATGACTTGTGGAGACTCTATCCTAAGTTGGAGCAACATTATTATGGACCCTATGACTGGTCTCTTAGAGATCAAGAAGATGATGGAAGACTTTACTTTCCTCAAAAAACTTATGCGTTAGGATGGAGATGGGACGCTTGACCTGTCCTTACAATTTTGGCTTAGGCTAATCAGGATCAGGATCTTTTTCTCCCCTGATTTTTTTTTCTCCTGCTTTAGCAAGTAGTTCCAATATACCCTGTAAGACATATGACAAAGGTAAAAAGAATTCGCAGTCAGGAAAGAGGATCTGTCTCATATGGACTTGTAAATGGTGACTTTCAGCTTTAGGGAGAAAGGAAAAATCATAGTAAAGGCCTCATAGTTTTTCTCATATATCATCAAGCATATTCATTTCAGAGTGTGTTCATCTTAGGTCATAGATAGAGCCAGAATTTATTACAGGAAACCCTTGACTCTTGTGATCCTGTTATACAAGTAAGTTAAGTGTTGTCCCAAGGTCATTTATATGCAGTATGGTAGTTTTCCGATTCTATCACACCTTCTACATTTTTTTGTGTGTAAAAGAGCTTTCCTTTCCACCCAAACTTTCTTTTCCTTTTCCTTTCCTTTTCTTATATTTTTAATGAATATTACTATAGACTTCTGATTTTTTGTTACTGATTCAATGTGTTATAATTTATTACCAACTGTATTCTTTTCTGATGCTCAAATTATCTCAAATTTGGCCAAAGTCTTTTGACTTTGCTTTGTGATGTTTGCCACAATTTTTTTTTCATTTATGTAGCCAAACTTAATATTTTATTGTGTCTGGATTTTGAGTCATAGGCAAAAAACTGCTCTAAATTTAGGCATTAATTTTTCCTGTCATAGGTAATTTGAACTCTGCCAAATTTATCTACTTATATGATGTCTTTAGCACATAATGCTGTAGTCATAGCTAATGATTAAAAAGTTTTGAACCTCCTTTATTTTTCTTTTTAAAGAATCAATTTTAGAATAACATGATGTCATTTTGGAAAGCAATTCAACAGTATACATTGAGGCATATAAAATGTTCTCACTTTTCAACCCTGAAATACTATCTTAGGGAGAAAATCCTAAACCTAGCGCCTAACAATGCCTGTGTTCATTAGGTATTCAGACAATGTTTGCTGGATGAAGAGCTAATTATGGGGGAAAAATACCTGCACGAGGATGTTTTTTACTGGATTACTTACAACATCAGAAATTGGCTGCAACCAAAATAGCCAATAGTAGGGAAATGTTTAAATAATCTATGTTATATCTAACTCACTTAAAATGATGTAACACTGAAAAATGATAGCTCTGAAAGTATAACATGGTAAAGATGTATATAGTAATATGGATGTGATGATACATCAAAAAAGCAAATTATCAAATATATATGTAATATATACACACACTGAAGAAAAATAATAGAAGAAAATACAACTAACAGTTGTATTTCCCTATCTTCCAAATTTTCTATAATTTTATGATTTATTTCTGATGAAAAACTTAATTTAGTTAAATATCCATTCTCTGCTCCCTAGCTCTTCTTAGACTCTGAGTACTGTGATAGGAAATAGATCGTTTGAGAATGTGAAGTAGGACATGGCTTGAGGGAGAATTAAACCTTTGCACAGAGGTACAGTATAGAATTTTCACCAAACAATCTATAGTACCTGTGTGATTGTTTACAAAAGACCACAGTAAGCACATTTCCCAATTTTAGGTGGCAGTGAGGCTTTGAGTCTCAGATCTCCCTGGTGTAAATGGGATAAATAATGGTACTGTCCCGTAGAGTTAATGTTCATCTCAGTTAATGCGATTAAATGAAGTGATTATATATATATACTTAGAATAGAACCTGGCCTAGAGAGAGTGCTCAACACATGTTAGCTCTTTCTTTGTTTTTGCTTTTGTTTTTCTTAAATTACGAAAATTTGGTTACAGTGCCCTCATGTGTCTGTACATTGCAATGTTTCTGGTCTTTAAAAGGATTTCTTACTACTCTAGATCAGTGCATTTGAAATGACTGTCCCAGGGCCATGCATTGTCCACTCATGTTTTATACAGGCGATGAATATTAAACTGCTCTTTTAAAAATGCTCTTTTTCCCTGACTATAAAAGTAATACATGCTCGCTGTATAAAACTTGGAAACTACTGAGGAACCATAAGGAATTCTAGTTATCTATAATGCAACCACCCAAATGTTTTGGTGTATTTCATATTTTCTATGTAAGTGTTGGTATATGTGTGTATAGATATGTGGACTTTACAAATTGGGATCATGACATTTTTTACACAAGATTAAATATTAGAATAACTATAAAATTTATTTTTTGGGAGATACGTATTTGAAGTTTTAATCATTTTGTGAAACTTAGAGAAAACTCTGCTATAAAACATTTAACATTGCCACCTCCCTGAGAGCTTTCTGAAATCAGAAACGATCTCTTTTTGCCACAGAATTTCAGCATGTTTCTTATCTCCCTGTTATTGCACTTAATTTATTCTGCCTGGTTTATTTTTTTCAAATAAACTTTTTATTATAAGAACAATACATGCTGGCCTTGGTGTTTTTTTGTTTGTTTGTTTGTTTTCTTAATTGCAGGTTGTAAGCTCATTGAAGACTGAGAACATACCTTATTTGTCAATTATAGCGTGTCACATGCCTTGGAGTCAGACATACCTGAGTTTGGATCGTGGCTCTGCCACTCATCAGTTAAAATACCAAATAATTTTTTTGTGGTGGTGGTTGTTTAACCTTTTTAGCCTCAGTACCTTCATCTATAAAATTAAGATAAATGCCTATTTTTTAGGGCAGTTGTGAAGGGTAAATGAGATGATGTATGAAAGCACAATGCCTGGCACATACAAGTGTTCCACCAATGATAACTACTATCATATACATGCCTACTTTATTATTTGAATCCCTATTATGTAGTACAGACGTAGGTACTCAGATCCTTGCTGAACAAATAATGGCTACTATGGTAGAAGACAACCATGAAAGGAATCCGGGGCTAGCACCCGTGTCTACTGTACCTATATTTTCCTCTGCGACTTTAGGTCTTGAGTCCCAGAGGCTGCTGTGGAAGCTTCAGGGTAGCTTCTACCCTAAAGGAGCCTTGTTGGGAGTAGAGTGGGATGAAAGAGTGTTGTCTGTTAGTACCAGAACCTCCTTGAGAGTTCTGAACTCTTAACTCTTAGGGGAATTCCAATTCAATCTTTAGTTTCTTCTCCCCCCCCCACTCTCCCCCCCAACACACACACATACAAGGCGTCTAGAGAGTCTCATAGTGACATAGTGATGGGAACTTCCGATGACTAACTTGCACTTTCTTGGGACATTGAGGGACCTTTCAAACACCACCGTCTGCGTGAAGTCCTTCCTGTTTTCCCTATGTCAAAGTCTCCGCTTCTGTTATAGCGTGCAGCTCTTATTGCCCTGCTATAGCTACTAGCTTTTATGTTATTTCTCTGTGAATTGTAAGGCCTCTGAGAGCAAAGTCTGAGTCTGTTTCCTGTTTGATTAGTAGAGTGAGCTCTATCTAAGCCCCAAGTAATGACTTAAATTGAATTCCACTGAAACAGTTCTTGGGGCTACTGCCTAGAGCTGAGCTCTAAGCCCAGAACTTTGTGTTCCTAAACCCCTTGTGCTACCCTGATTCCCAAAGATTTAAGATAAAAACGTCTCCCTATGGGGGAGCACAACCTCTGGACAAATAAAACAGCCAGAGTTCACTGATTAAATAATTACAGGAAGTTCTCAGCAATAGATTTCAAAGAGCTGGCAGGAATCCAGAAGAAGAGCTTTATTTAAGGGGTAGGAATTTACAAAATGTTAGCATCAAAATTTTTCCTCTCCATAATTTAAAGTTCATTTTTCATACCACCCAGCTGTTATATAGGAGCATGGTAGAAATTCAGTACCTGTAGCAGTTGAACACAATCTAAAAGAATTCTGACTCTATTAGCAAACAGCTTTGTTCTAATAGTCATATAAAATTAATAAAGCAATAATTTATCTGGTCCTGAATATGATCATCCTGATTCATCGAACCTGTTAAAATTTTGTACAAAATGATGTATGCTCAGTCATTACCACATAGTTTGCTAAAGTGCCTGGCTAAAAATAAATATTTTCTAGATCATATTCTGAGTTGTTTAACTGAGTTCAGGTGAAATAACATCTCCAGAAAGTTTGCCTATATAATAACACAATAATGTGCTTTTCTCATTTGGCATGGAAAAAAAAAAACATTCAGTTTCATCAGTGTCTCTTTCACTTCTGGGTCTTTTTCACAGTCTCAGTTCTGCTTGAAGAATGCGAAAGTGTCTCCTCTTGATTTCATGTGATTTTTCACAAATCCACTTAATTTCCTGAGCCCCTCAGCCAGCCCCTCCCCTGTGATAGCACAGCAGGGCTGCACATACCAGTTCCGGTCACTGCAGAGCTTCTTCAGTTTAAACATTCTGGTGATGTCCTCAGCAGTCAGAGCTCCAGGTATGTCTTGTTTGTTGGCTAGTAGGACAACAGGAATGTTTTTAATGTGTTCATTCTTCAAAATGTGTTCAAACTCTCTCCTGGAGTTCTCCAGTCGCTGTTTGTCTGTGCTATCCACAACATACAACAGCCCATCAGTGTTCTCACAGTAACATCCCCAAACTGTTCTCATTTTTTCCTGTCCCCCAACATCCCAGACCGTGAGAGAAAGACTCTTTTCTAACTCTATCATCTCCACGTTGAAACCTATTGTTGGGGTGGTTGTAGTATCCTTAGCACGTTTTAATTTGTAAAGGAGAGTAGACTTCCCAGCTGAGTCAAGTCCCAGAAGAAGAATTTGGGCTTCCTTTGCTTTGGAGTTTTTAGAACTCAACAGACCCATTTTAGGATTTTTTTCTTCTTTTTCTTTTTCTTCTCCTCTTCCTCCTCCTCCTTCTCCTCCTCCTCCTTTTTCTTCTCGGTTTCTTTTAACCAGAGACAATGTTTCTTCTCTGGCTTTTTCATGAAAATGTTAGGAAGAAAGAAGGAAGCAAACACTTCATGTAATATTCTAAGAATAGGCACCTGCGTGCATTTATGTTGTAACTTATCAACTTGATTGTGGACAAACAGTGCTTTATTTGATGTCCTAGCCAATCCAGAGGTATCTGTGGCATGAGTAACCAGCCAATGTCATGGTAGTTCCCAGGGGAAATTCTTTAAGAGTGAGTGGGGCTTAGGAGGGGCCTGCCTGGGTGATGCTGCAGTTTAGTTCTCTTTCAGGTGCCAGGAATCTGGAGATAATTGAAGGGTCAGTCATGCATAGGAGTGTGGTTTGGCAGCTAGATGAAAACTAACTTTACAAGTGATTTGTAGAATTTCTTTAGTTATTTGATCATTTGTCTTATCTCAGTTGTAAATAAGTAACCAGGCTTCTGAAATCAGAAGAGTTTATCTCACATTGCCCTCGTATCTTGAGTACTTTCCCCTTGTCCACATTACTCAGTGGGGAACTTTAAATCACCAAGATTATCCGAACTTTACTCCTGTAATCACATGGAGAATCACTTCTTTCATCTTCTAGACAGACCATTTATACTAGTCGCAAGACCAAATTTATAGTAGAGAAGTTTGTACGCAAACACTTTTTAAATTAAGCAGTCTAGCTAAAGATGGCAAATTAAATACACGTTATTTCCTCTCCTTCCTAAGAGTCCACCAAAATGATGGTAGAATAAAAAGAGCATATAAACCTGTAGCAACAATAAGAGGCCATCAGAGGATGAGAGATTCAACAAAATTCTAGAAGATGGAAAACAGATGGAGGGTGGGTAGTAACTGATGCAGCAGGATAAAGCTGAGGCTTGGATTACTGATGTGGGGGATATAGACAAGAGTTGCCAGGTATGGCAGAGGAAGGAGGTAAAAGGACAGGGTTAACTAAAAGTGAATAAGACACAGAACACACACACACACCTCTCTGCTGAGTGACCATTCAGCAGCCAGATGTTTACTTCCCAGGCAAAAACCAAGAGGGTTACTTTCTAAAGATATTGGATGGTTTCAGATAAAAGACCTCTATGTTTTGAGAGTCGGGAGTTCTCACAGCATAATGCCTAACTCACGATTTATTTACCCTATAGCAAACCTGGCAGTTGGCAGACCTTGCTCACATTCACAAAGTTCCCAATCAGCTTTTCAGTGCACAGAGGTTCCTATTAATAAATAATATGCCTTCAATATGAATGAGAGAGAGACCAAGATTACAAACAAGAAGGCTTTAAGAAGATTTAAACACAGGCAATGCAAGGCACAGAGGAAAAACTTCAATACATCCTAATTAATACTTTCATAGAGATTTGAAAATATTGCATCCATAAAATAAGAAATGGATGCTATTAAAAAGATCAGTCAGAAAACAAAAATAAAGCTTTTGAAAATTAAATATATGATTCCAAAATTTTAAAAGATCGATAAAAGGTTGGAAGACAATGTTAAGGAAATCTTTCAGAAAGCAGAGGAGAGATAGAAAGTAAGAAAGAAAAGGATAAGAGATGTATAGAATGAATTCAGTAGTTTCAGAATTCGACTTATAGAACTTTGTTATAGAAAGAAGAGAAACTATGCAGGCAAGAAATTATCAGAGTAACATAAGACCATTTTCCAAAGCTAAAAATGAACTTTCCAGATTGGAAAGTTTCCTTCAGTGCTTAGCAAGAAGATCTGTAAAAGACTTATACCAAGGCATATAATATATGTGCTTTATTTTTATTAAAGCTAAAATTTTATTTTTTAAAAAAGACTATTTTGGGGACAGAAAGATTTCTAAAAATATTAAGTTCTTAGCCAGCTTACTATACCTCAAAAATCGGGGATACAATTTTCATTCATTCATTCATTCATTCATTGATCAAATATATGTATTGATTACTTACTGTGTGAATAACCATGTGCTAGATTCCAGAAGGGTCACAAAGATATATTAGATCTGTACTTAGGTGGCTTTCATTATGGAGAAGGTAAAAGATATGTGAACAGGGAAGCGGAGTGGCTCAACCCCTTGGGTGCCTGCCTACCACATAGGAGGTCCCAGGTTTGGGTCCCAGTTCCTTCTAAAAGAAGACGAGCAGATGCCGCAGCCTCTTGCCCGCAACTCGTTACTCTGCCCCCGCCATAACAAGCAGATGCCACAAGCCAGCAGAGCCACAGCCCACAGAGAGTGGATGTGGTTTAGACTGTTGGGCACTCACCTCTCGTGGTAGATAGTGGGTTCAGTTCCCAGTGCCTCCTGGAGAAGGTGACCAAACAATGAGCAGACAGATGAGAGAACCATCTGGGGGAGGAGGGAGATAAATTTTTTAAAAAGTAAATAAAATCTTTTTAAAAAATGATATGTGAACAAATAATTCAAAGTTTAAAAATTGTAAATGCTATAGGAAAAGCTAAAGTATTCTGGATATTCAAAGATTATTTCAGGATGGAGGACATCGGAGGAATCTTCCTAGAGAAGGTAAAATATTGAACCAGGCCATGCAGAGATGTGGTGGGGGAAGGGCATTTGATAGGAGAGGATTTGTGTGAGCAGTCTCAGAAATGGGAAAATGTAGTAGGGCATAGAAAAGCAACAGAAATACGCAGTACATGCACATATGGTCTTTTTTTCTATTAAAAATGTTTAAATATCATGAGAAATCAATCAGACAGATCTATATTATGGGTCATGTTACAAGACAACAAAAGTAGACTTTTCAAAATATGCTCATGTCATGCAAGACAGGAAAAATTGGAAAAAGGAGAAGGAAGAGGAGTGTTCTAAAGTAAAAGCTACATTGCTCCTAAATTCATTGTGTGATCTTTGATTGGACCTTGTGTTCAAAAAACAAAAAAGTGATTAAGGAAATTATTATGACAATTGGGGAAATTTGACTATGGACTATATATTAGAGGGTATTATTTATCAATGCTAAGTTTCTTGTGTGTGATGATGGTATTGTGGTTGCATAGGGGAATATCCTTGTTCTATGGAGATCCATGCTAAAATAATCAAGGGTGATTTCAGCAACTTAATTTTCATTGGCTTAGCAAATAGAGAGAAATGTGCACAAATATGGCAAAAGTTAATTGGTGGATCTAAGTGTAGGGTATTAGGCGTTTATTGTCCTTTTCTGTAGGCTTGAAATATTTCAAATACTATATCAATAAAAGAAAAATTGTAATTGAAATAAGCTACTTAAATTTGGCTGCAGTCTGTAGTAATATAGAGAAATAATATAGCTGACAAATATATTAAGACAGCATTTCCAAGGATGAATTAAGTGACTGCACTACCATTTGAGCTCTTCCCCAACTCCATATTTTTCAACAAATTAAATTTAAAAAGAAAGGTTTTAAACATTTATTTCACATTAAACCCAATGATATGTTCTTTATGAGATCCACCATCAATATTGAGGACATACTTCAATTTATTTTGGCTATAATGAGGATAATCATATACATATGCTTTCACTGTTTCCCATTTGACCAATTGTACCTTGTATTCAGGATAGCCAAGCAAATAATGGGTTAAATTTTCTGGATGAGTATTATATCGAATGAAAATATGACTTTTTCGTCTGTGAAAGGAAGTAAAATTATTTCCTTCTCAATGTTACTTTTTATGAAAGAGTCTACAGATGTTTTGACACTCTTTCCTATTGTCCTAAAACATTTATGGATCCATTTATTCCAGCTAAACCTGAGGGAGGGCCAAGTATTTGTTTTTTTGTACATCATTCTATTATTATGCAAATAAAGGTAGGATTGTCAGAAATTTACTGGCAGGCTCTGTGGTGTCACAGGAAGTTTGTTTTAAATACTAGAATGAAAGAAAAACATTTTAATTTCTTACCAAGGATGTGGCAGGCAAAAAATAGCCCTAAATTAGAAGTTCAACCATGCACTGACAGACCAAAAAAATATATAGAAACTAATATCTTGGAAGAATGTGGCAATTTATTTCATTATCTTTATTTTTCACAGATAAGGTAGAAAAAAAATCAGCATGTGGTTGTATGTCTTACCTAGCTTATGCAGATAGGAACCATCCCTGTTTTTCCTGCAAATAACTTTTTTTTTTTTCCTCCTTTTAAAAATAAACTTCTGGAAAAATTGAAGTAAACCATACATCTAGAAAAATGCAAAAACCACAGTGTATGGCTCAGTGAGTTATCACAAGTTGAAAACATCCATGTAACCACCACTGAGACGAGGCTTAATTTTTAATTTACTATTTTTTTTTGCAAGTAAAATTCCAGACCTCAAGCCTTTCTACATCCAGTTGTCTGAAACATATTCTGTTCCTGAGCATGTAATATGAACAACAGTCGCTCTTTGTTCAAGTTGAGATTTTATATATAACATTTTTTCACAGATTATATCTGTGAAGAATGATATACTCCAACCTCCTGCAAATCTTTTCTAAGTGCCATTTCTTCCACCGCAGAAACAATGCTATTATCTTCATTCACAAAGGTAGTAGGAGGCCTTTGCTTTCTTTCACATGTTTAGAGGATTCGATCTGAGTTCAAATCCAACCTCTAGCACTTAGTGTTAAATAACGATAAAAACAGGGATGGTGTGATATTAATTATATTGTGTAAAATAACAAATCTAAAAATACCTATTACAGAATCTGGCTCATGGTTGATGCTCAATAAATGTGAGTTTTCTTCATCTCCTCTTACAATTTTGTATATTAACTAACTTTTGGAAAAATCTGCAAATCTTAACCTTTTTGAGATGAGGAATGATTTGATAATTACCACCATAGTATTCCCTTGAGAGTTTAAATCAGTGTGCTGGACCCCTTCCCCAATACCTTAAAAATACTCTATACACAACCTTGCTATTTTAAAAAGAAATATTTTATTATAGAAACAATATTAAAGAAAAATTTTAAATCATCTATAAGTTTTTTTCTATCTCAAATGCACATGAATTTCACTTTTGCTTATTTTCTTCCTGTCTTTGTTCATATACATATACAATTTTTACACGGTCTGTTCATTCATTCATTCAGTAAACTTTTATCAACCATGTAATATGGCTGGATATAATGCAAGCCCCTGGGGATATGGCTATAATCAAAACACCAACAGACATCAACATGGCATGAAGATTACTAAGAATAAGTTAATAGGATGTTAAGGAAGCACAGAAGTCATGAGAAAGGAAGATGAAAGACCAAGTTGTGTTCAGGGAATTGGAAGCAGTTCCATAAGTCTGCAGTTGAGAAGTGTGATGGCAGAGGAGTAATAGAGGAGGCTGCAGGTCAGTGTCAGGCAAGCATGGCTTACGCATAGGAGCTCACTATAATACAAGTCTGGACAGTTTTGAGGATGGAGGAGTGCTAATAACAGTATTCCCTGTAACAGGTGTAAATAGGACTGTCCTGGGAAAACGGGATGTATGGTCAGTCTAATCTAGACCACATGAGGTTTGTCTGGCTTCATGAGAGGAAGCTCAAGCTAGTTTCAGGATGAAAGGTTAGAGTGCATGCTCTACAAAACTGTTTCTTAAATATGTCCACTGTAACTCATTGACATACTCCTTTCTAGTCTGTCTAGAGGATAGACAAAGAAATCAAGTTGTACAATAATAACATCTACTTGATATAATAGTAACTTCATGCTGCCTTCAGGGAGAACGGGCAGCAATGGGGAGGGGGGTTAAGGTCATTTCATTTCTCTTTTCATCCTCCTACTCTCCTTCTACCTCTTTGCCTTTCTCCTTTTCCTTTACAATTTATTTCTTTTCTATCTGGTTAGATTAGGTCAGTAAAATGCTAGAGTAATAATAAGGATCAAAATGATAAGGAACAAAACATTTAAACAAATGTTTAAAAAAATTTCCAACTATCCTTATATATTGTTGCCTAGATAAACATGCTTGTCTCTTCACAAATTGGGTTGTTTTACTTTATGATTTCATATAATATGAGCCAGCAGTTCCCTTGTCACTAATCCCAATTTTCCCCATCGCCAACTCCCAGTCACAAGATTGATGGGAGAAATAGCATCAACATTCCCCTGGCTGTTTGCACCAATTAGCTTTAAAATAAGTAAAGCAATTCTAACCAAATTTGCAACATGGCTAAAAGGTATCAAGATATAAGTTGAAATCCATCTGGGTTTCAAGGTTCCATCTTGAAATAAAATGACTGCTATAAGGTCATAATCGAAATGTTGATTTTCTATCACTTTTAGTGTATCCCAATTAATTTTTTAGAAGTAAGTAAAGGTAATTATATATTTGAGTGAAAGCTAGAACTCATATAAAAATTCTTCCCTTACTCTTTTCTTTCTTGTTTTAAATAATTACTCCCTCTGATAAACATGAAAGTAAAAATGATGACCAGCAGGAGGATCCCCCACCTGGAGGCCCTCCAGAAAAATGGATCACAGCCACCATGCATGACGTGCTGTCCACCAGGTCTAGAACATTGATAGAGGAGCGGGTTCAGAGTGCAGAGGCAACCAAGGAGAGCAGCAGATTTCCATTCAGCATCAGCCCAGCACAGAGCTACCAGAACATCAAAATTCTAGAGGATGAACCCCACAGTAAAGATGAGAGCCTACTGTGTACGCTTTTGGACTGGCAGGATTCCCTTGCCAAGCACTGTGTATGTGTCTCCAGCACCATCCGTAGCCTGTTATTTGTGCCAGGCAACAACTTTGAGATGTCCAAACACCCAGGACTGTTGCTGTTCCTGGGTAAGCTGGTCCTACTGCACCACAAGCACCCAGCATGGAAGCAGGCACCGCTAACTTATGAGAATGGGGAGGAGCAGGATCAAGAGTGAGCTGCAACAAAATGGAGTGATTGAGGGACTGCTTGGAGATGCTCCAGGAAAATACCTTGGTCACCCTCACCAACATCTCAGGGCAGTTGCTCTCCCCATACCTTGAGAGCATTTGTCTGCCTGTCTGGACAGGTTTCTACACTAGGCAGTCTGCCCTTCAGCTGAAGCCCACAACCCCTTTTCCTGGGCCCCAGTGCTGTCCTCTCCCCTCAGAGACTGGCCTTGGAAACCCTCAGCAAACTCAGCATCAGAACAATGTGGACCTGATCCTGGCCACGCCCCCATTCAGCCGTCTGAAGAAGTTGTATGTATAGCACCATGGAAGGCTTTCTCGGCGACGGAGGGACCGGGCGTGCCGGGAGGTGGCCAGCCCGGCGCAGGGTGACAGCCTGGCAGCATCGGCAACCTCCTGGGCTTCCTCGAGGACAGCCTTGCTGCCACGCGGGTCCAGCAGAGCCAGGCCAGCCGGCTCCACGTGCAGAACCCGCCCTCTGAGCCGTGCAGCGGGCTGCCGGTGCTCTGCTTGCCCTGGCCAAGGCGGACGGAAACCACTTGGAGATCACTCTGTACGAGTCCCGGCTGTTAGGCGTCTGGGTATCACCGTTGATGAACTCGTTGGTTTCACAAGTCAGTTGTGACGTCCTATTTTTGATTGGCCAGTAATGACAGCTGTGGGACAACTTCCCCGTCTCCCCGCTTCCGTGTGTGTGTGCAGCGTGTGTGGAGAACTTAGAAACTGACTGTTGCCCTTTATGCAAAACCACCTCAGAATCCAGTTTACCCGGTGCTGTTCAGCTTCTCCCTTAGGTAAGAAAGTGTAGTTTCTCTTTCCTCCCCCCCACTCCCCCCTTACCCCTTTCTGTTCCTTGTCCTCACCCGACTCCCCTGAGACAAAGCTCTGCCTACCTAGACTTTTAAATTTTAACCAAAGTAACTGTCATTTACCGTGAGTCTGGGGGAAAAATAAAATAAAAATGGCTTTCCTGGTCCTCACATCAACCACCACATTTCATAATTGTTTTTAATGGTTAAAAAAAAAAGGGAAAAACATTTTTTTTTTATTTCTTAAGGACAAAAAAAGGTGACTGCTGAACTGTGTGTGGTTTATTGTTGTACATTGACAATCTTGCAGGAGCTGAGAAATTAGCAGTTGTGGATAGACCCTGTTCACTGGAGAGGTCTGTGCAGTAGAATGTAGACCCTTTCATGTACTGTACTATACACCTGAAACTGTAAACAGTGTGATAATAATGTCTCACATGGAAAAAAAGAGAAAACTCTGGGTCATCAGCAAGCTGTAGTTCTTAAAAAGGTTTTCAGTTAAATGTTGAGGAGGGAAAAAAGTTTTTTCCCCCAAAGTACAATGTGTGAACCTATAACACCCTGACCTCTTTCTCTTCCTCCCTGACTATATGACTAACACTGAGATCATCTCTCAGAACTGGTTTCAACATTTAGCTGCAGCGGCTGCGCTGCCCCATGTGGATATATGTGATGTCCTACATTGCACGTACTCTCTGGATCCCCATGGTTTGGTTCCCCTCCCAGCCACCCCTTTATATTATGATGAGTTAACAAGTTGATGACCTGCACAAAGTGAGACACAGCTATTTAATCTCTTGCCAGCATGATGCTGTACAGGTCTCTATAAAAAGTCTTGCTCTGTCAGCAGCCAAACAACTTATAGTTTATTTTTTTCTGGGTTTTTTATTTTCTTTCTGATTGAGGTGTAAAAAAGTTCTAGGTTCAGCTGAAATTCCTGATGAAAAAACAAAATTGAGATTTATTTTCAGTGATAAAATCTGTATATTTGTGTTGCAAGCAATGTAGCTAAATTTGAAGTAAATTCCTCCTTTATTTTCCTTTCTTTTTTTTTTTCTTAATATTTATTCAGTATGAAATCTTTTTTTTATTTTTTAAAGATTTATTTATTTATTCATTTATCCCCCCCTTGCTGCTTGTGCTTGCTGTGTCCATTCACTGTGCGTTTTCTCTGTGTCTGCTTATCTCCCCCTTGCTGTGAGGTCCTGCTGCATCAGCCCATCGCACCACGGGGGCTGGCCTGCCCTCACAAGGAGGCCCCGGGAAGCGAACCCGGGGCCTCCCACATGGTAAACGGGGGCTCTATCGATTGAGCCACACCTGCTTCCTGCTGTGAGGTCTTGCTGCATCAGCCCACTGCGCCGCGCAGGCCGGCCTGCCCTCACAAGGAGGCCCCGGGAAGCGAACCTGGGGCCTCCCATATGGTAAACGGGAGCTCCATCGATTGAGCCACACCCGCTTCCCAGAAATCTTTATACTATATAGTACATGTGTTAAGAATAAATGTATAGACTTCCTGGAAGATGGCAGACTAGAAACAAATGGGACTCTTTCTCTCCCAGAAAAATAGCTAAAGGACAGGCAGAAAAGCCCCGGGGAAAAAATGTTCTAGGGTTTAGGACACCAGGGGAAGGCTGGACACCATCCAGAAGAGAGAGGGGCAGAGGAAAGGAATTGGAATGGCAAAACTATGAGTTAAAAGCAGTAGCTTCAACTGCCAGCATCTTCCCCCACACTATAGACACTTTTGAATTCTCAGGCTGCAGGGCCAATGACAGCTACAGACAAAGGGGGCCCCAGGAATCCACCTCCCCAGGAAAGGGGAGAGAGAGGGACACAGCCTAAGGCTGACCCAGCTTTTGACCCACAAACTGGTCTTCTGTGTCCCTCCCAGGAGCCCTCCCAGGCCAGGTGGGGCTGTGCCATTGTTTGCCTTGTGAGTCAGCTCCGGACTAAAGAGGTCTGACCTTCTCAGTCTCCCTCTCTACAGACTGGGACTGGTTGTTGAGGATGCAGAGGGGAGTGAAATTAGTTCCTACTGAGGAAAAGGGAGGGAACTCCTGGCAAAGGTTGGGGAACTGCCTCTGAGAAAGTTTAATAGTTTCATAGCTTCCAGGTAAGATCCTCTATCACATTGACCCAGTCTGTGTTATAGCAAATAAGCTCCAACCAGGCTTTGAACTGAGAGGGCTGCCAAAGAGCGCCATCTGCTGGTGGAACAAGGAAGTGCATGTGAGAAAATTAAAAGTAAATAAATAGGAGAGACTTTTTCTGGCCTTTTACAGTCTTCCTCCTCAAGGCTTTTAGAAGTGGATATGCGACCCACTAGTGTGGGTCAAGGGCCCAGATTTGAACAACTAACAGGAACAATACTAAAGATCCAGATCAGGTTGAACCAGGTACCAAAGAACAAAACAAAAAGAAAAAATATATATATGTAAGAGAAAAAGACAGAAAATAAAAACAAAGAAAAAATTTAAAAAAAATAAAAAAACAAAAGAAAACAAATGAACCAAAGAACAGCAGTAACACACAGCCTCCTGCCACTAAATTTCTATGAAGGAAAGAGAAATTGAGCATCAGAGTAAACTCACCATCGTAATCAGATGCCTAGACATCAGCAAAAATTTATAAGCCATACTAAGAAAATGGGAGAAATGGCCCAAGAAAAGTAATACATCAAAGTACCAGATGAGACACAGGATTTGAGACAACTAATCAATGAGATTCATACAAATTTCCAAAATCAATGAGTTGAAAGACAATATGACTAAAGAGATAAAGGACATCAAGATGACACTGAGCCCTATATGCCCATATTAAAAAAGAAGAAAGAGCTAAAATCAAAGATCTAACTGAACAACTGAAGAAGTTAGAAGATGAACAGTAAACCATTCCCAAAGCAAGAAGAAGAAAGAAATAATAAAGATTAGAGCAGAAATAAATGAAACTGAAGCAAAAACAAAAAACAATAGAGAAAATCAACAAAATCAAAAGCTGGTTCTTTGAGAAGATCAATAAAATTGATACACGCTTAACTAGACTAACAAAGAAAAATAGAGCATGCAAATAAATACAATTAGCAATGAAAGGGGGGAATTTACAACTGACCCCACAGAAATAAAAAAGATCATAAGAGGATATCATGAGAAACTATGCAAAAAAAACTAGACAGCCTGGATGAAATGGACAAATTCCTAGAAATGAACAAGCAACCTACACTGATACTACAAGAAATACAAGAACTTAACAAATCAATCACATTTAAAGAGATTGAATCAGTCATCAAAAATTTCCCAACAAAGAAAAGTCAGGACAGATGGCTTCACAGGTGAATTCTACCAAGCATTTCGAGAAGAATTAAAACCAATCCTGTTTAAACACTTCCAAAACATTGAACAGGAGGGAAAATTACCCAACACATTTTATGAAGTCACCGTCACCCTAATACCAAAGCCAGATAAAAATACTACCAGAAAAGAAAATTACAGACCAATCTCTCTAATGAACATAGATGCAAAAATTCTTGACAAAATACTTGCAAATAGAATTCAACAGCATATCGAAAGACTTATACATCATGACCAAGTGGGGTTTTTTCCTGGTATGCAAGGGTGGTTCAACATAAGAAAATCAATTAGCATAATACATCACATTAACAAATTGAAGGGATAAAACCACATGATTATCTCGTTCAATGCAGAAAAGGCATTCAACAAAATCCAGCATCTTTTCTTGATAAAAACACTTCGAAAGAT
>JAQZBX010008221.1:16778-39670 GCA_029593785.1 Cabassous unicinctus
CAGATGACATAATCCTATATTTAGAAAATTCTGAAATGTCTACAACAAAGCTACTTGAGCTAATAAATGAGTTCAGCAAAATGGCAGGATACAAGATCAACATGCAAAAATCAGTAATGTTTCTGTACACTAGAATTGAACGATATGAGGAGGAAATCGGGGAAAATCTATTTACAATAGCAAAAAATAGACTCAAATATCTTGGAATCAATTTAACCAAAGAAGTACAGGATGGATATGCAGAAAACTACAAAACAATGCTAAAGGAAGCAGATGTGGCTCAAGCATTTGGGTGCTTGTGTACCACATGGGAGGTCCTGGGTTCAGTTCCTGGTGCCTTCTAGAGAAGATGAGCAAGACAGCAAGCTAACCCAATGGGCTGGTGCGGCAAGCTGACACAAGATGACACAAGATGATGTAACAAGGGGACACAGAGGAAACACAAAGAAAGACACAACAAAGAAGAAATACAAATGGAAAAAAAAAAAAAACACACATGAAAAAAATGTACACCTCACTAATGATTGGGCAAATACAAATCAAAGCTACAATGAGATATCATTTCACACCTATTAGAATGGCCACTATTAAAAAAAACAGGGAACTACAAGTGTTAGAAAGGATGTGGAGAAATAGGAACACTTATTCACTGTTGATAGGAATGTAGAATGGTACAGCCACTGTGGGGGACTTATATTGGCAATTCCTAACTAAAGAAGTTGAATACAGACATGTCACATGACCCGGCAATACCACAACTGGGTATATAACAAGAAGAACTGAGAGAAGTGACAGGAACAGACATCTGCACACCAATGTTCATAGCAGCATTATTCATGATTTCCAAAAGTTGGAAATTACCCAGGTGTCCATCAATGGATGAATGGATAAACAAACCATGGTGTATACACACGATGGAATCTTTTGCAGCTGTAGGAAATAAAGTCATGAAGCATATGGCAACATGGATGAACTTGGAGTGCTTTGAGTGAAGCAATCCAGACACAAAAGGACAAATACTGTATTATTGCATTGCTATGAACTAAATATATTGTGTAATCTCATTGGGTTAATAACTTGAATATGGGTCACTAGAAAATAGAATGAGGTTAGAGAATGGAAAGCTGAGGGTTAACTTGTACAGACTCGATAAAAAAGGATGTGTGTTAATCTTTGGAAATGAATAGAAAAGGTGAAAGCCCAACATAATGTTTGTAACTATCAGTACTGTTATGTGGGTATGACAGTGGTTTAAAGGGGAAGACTCATTTATAGGTTCTCTAAAAGGAAAGCTAAAAATGTAACATGGGGCTGTATAGCATAGTAAAACCGCATGTGAAATATGAATATGGCTAATATTGCATATATAAGACTGTTTTTCTTTGAAACTGAACAGTATGTTAATACTACAAGATGTTAATATCAGGGGGAAAAAACCCAGCAACAGTCTGCTAAGTGAAAGAAACCAGACACAAAGTACTACATATTTTATAATTCCATTTATATAAAATGTAAATATAAATCCAAGTATAAAGATGGAATTAGATTAGTGGTTATGTAGGGCTGGGGAAGGACTGCTAAAGAGTGTGAAGTTTTTCTTTTGGAGTAATGAAATTGTTTTAAAATTTTTGTGGTAATGAATGCAAAACATTGTGATTATACTAAAAGCCATTAGTTATACACTTTGGATAGATCAAATGGTATGTGAATATATCTCAATAACACTGCTTAATAAATAAATAATAATTGTGCCAGAAATAGCAACTATGTACAGCAGGGGAAGCACAGAGAGATTGAGAGGTGAAGAATTTTCTTGTTTGTTTGTGTGTCTGTTTTTTTGTTTATTATTATTACTTTAAAAATTAAAATATTCTAATATTGATTGAAGTGATGAATTCACAACTATGTGATTATACCAAATACCATTGATTGTACACTTTGGATGATTTGTATGCTTTATTAATGCATATTAATAAAATTGATTTGTTTAAAAAAAAACAATAAGTATATATTAAATCTTTTTTTAAAAGATGACCAAAAAAGAATACTTAATGTAATCCATTTCTGACTTCCATAAAGGATATAACAAAGTACATGACCAAGTTAAATACTTGTGTGAATAATTATCCAGGTACTAATATACCCGGATGACAGTTTTGATAGGAGTTTCAAAGGGGAATTTTGAGTAATCAAAGATTAAATGAATGGTAGGATGAGAGAGAAAAGGAAATGTTATCATAATTAAGGTGACAAAGTCAGGCCACCCAAGAGACAAGGGCAGCCCCTCAAGACTCCCCAGGCCCTGTCCATTGCTACAAGATCTCAGAGTTGGCTTTCTGGGAATACCAATCAGTGTCAGTTGAGATAATATTACTTTCACCAAAGATTTTTCTTTTGCATTTTCATTCTCCTCAAATAGTGCAACTGGGGACATACAATTGCTTCAAAGTGCATAGCTAAAATTAGCTCCAGTATGAGAAATTTCAGGGTACAAATTAAATACTATAAAGCAAATCACAATCTCAAATTAGCTTGATACAAGCTTGAAGCAGTAAACCTTCCAGGTTTAATTAGTCAAGCACAGACTCTGGAATCAGAAAGACCTGGTATAGACAGAGCATTACGCCAGGCCCTTGATATTAATGATTGTACTTATGAACCTTTTCTTGTGCAATTGAAATTTAGCCTAGTATTACATACTGCCGAAGAGTTACCTCCTGAAAGCCTCCTTGTTGCTCAAATGTGGCTTCTCTCTAAGCCAAACTCAGCATATAAATGCAGTACCTATTCCCCCCCCCCCACACACACAACCTCCGGCATGGGACATGACTCCCGGGGATGAGCCTCCCTGGCACCAAGGGATTATTACCAAGTGCCAACTAGTAATGCATTTGGAAAAAGACCTTGACCAAAAGGGGGAAATAGTAAATACATATGAGTTTTTATGGCTAAGAGACTTCAAAGTGAGTCAAGAGGTCATTCCAGAGGTTATGCTTGTGCAAGTCTCAGCAGGATCTCATTGACAGTCACAGCAAACAGTGCCTCAAATAGTGTGGCTCCTGAAGGCTCTAGAGATATCCAGAAACTACAAGTAAGGTAGACAGCTCAGGAATTTGGCACCCTGTCAGTGGGCCTTACTTTGGAATTTATGCTCCCCAGTGTAACAGAGTTAGACTCATTTATAGGTTCTCTACACCTGGCTCTTCTGCCCCTTTTACATGAACTTGTAAGTCGCACTATACTTGATAAATATATGTCCCAGAGACTTAAATCTTTGATCCATCCATGTGCCAGTTGAGCCCTGAATTTCAGCAGAGTTGCAACACCTACTCTCCAGTTCGTTGGACTCACCCAGGACAATGAACAAGGAGATGATGATGGACAACGTCCATCCCAAGGAACAGAAAGTGTCTGTAACTGCAAGGAAGATAGTTCCATCCATCTGCCCCATGGGATCTAAGCTCTCTCTCAATTAGAAGCAGAGAGGGTATCAATATCCCAAAATCCTCAGGATTGGGGAAAAAAAAATAGATTAAAGTAGACTTATTATTATTCTACTATAGACTTATTATTCTAACAATGGAAGAACTCTTATCATTGATATAAAGACAGTGGCTACGAGAGGTTCTGAGGGATGGGAGAGGGAAGAATAGGTGTAATATGGGGGCATTTTCAGGACATTGGAGTTGTCCTGCATGACATTGCAGTGACGGATACAGGCCATTGTATATTTTGTCATAACCTACAAAATTGTGCAGGACAGAGTGTAAATTATAATATAAGCTGTAATCCATAGTTAATAGTAATGCTTCAATATGTGTTCATCAATTGTAACAAATGTACCACACTAATGAGGGATGTTGTTGATGTGGAAAAGTATGGGAGGGGGAGGGAGGCGGATGTATGGGAATCCCTTATATTTTTAATATAACATTTATGTAATCTAAAGTTTCTTTAAAAATAAAAAAATTTAATAAAAAAAAAGACCTGTTATATTAGTCAGGGTTCTCCAGAGAAGCAGAACCAAGAGGATGCATGCATAAATACTAAGAGATTTAATATAGGAATTGGCTCACCTGAGTATGGGGATTGACAAGTTCAAATTCTGTAGGGCAGGCTACAAGTTGGAAATTCGATGAAGGTGACATTGAGTTCCCTAGGAGATGCTGGCTGTTTAAAGTAGAGATAGAGATAATAAAGAAGAGTAGGGTAGAGTAGAGTAGAGATAGAAATTCTTTCTGACTGCTGAAATCGTCAGTTCTTGCTTTAAGGCCTCCAACTGATGAGCAGACTTCTCTCATTGCTGAAGGCAATCTCCTTTATTGATCTTAGATGTAATCAGCCATAGATGCAATCAACTGACTAATTATTTAAATCCATCTATGAAATACCCTCACAGTAACAATCAGGGCAGTGTTTGCTTGACTAAAAACTGCACACCAAAACCTAGCCATGTTGACCTGAAATTCACCATTGCATGTGGTTTCCAAACACAGCTGTATAATTTTCTTTCTGTATGAACCTGGGCAAGTTACTTAAACTCTCACATTAATTTCCTCATCTGTTATTTGGGAAATAATATCTCCTTCTCAGGGTTATTATAAGGAATAAGTGAGATCTAGCACAGCCTAGTACATGACACATGGCAGGCCCTCAGTAACTGGTAATTATTATATTTTATTATTCATCACTGGGATAGCAGATAGGTTTAAATTTGCTGGCCAAATCAGATTTATTATTAGCAACTTATCTGAGAGGGAGTATAAAGTTGTGTCTTGGCTCCATGGGAAAGAGTACTATGATCAATCAGCAATGCCTGCCAAGGGAAGGGCATAGTACACAATATTTGCCATTCTCAATTGATAATATCAGACACAGCATGGTTCCCAAGCCCGTAATTCCTCCTCCCAACAGTTGAGGTCACTTGATACTCTTTTAGAAACTAAATGTAGTCTCAATTTTGATCTGAGACAAGTACTTAATCAACTCCAATCCTACTTTCTAAGCAGCACAGATTCATCAAAATCCAGCCTTGGTACCCTAATGTATCCTAATTTTTTCTAGACAGTTGCCTTTGTTCCTAAGTCCAAGTCCTCATTATTATATAGATATACAACTTTGCATCAAAATATTTACAGGAATCTCAGTATGAAATATAAATTCTTAGAAGTAAAGAAGATCTAAAGTTCACAGAAAGATTACAAGATGTAGCTTTGTCTTGAATTCAGTACTGAAAAATTTTACTCTTTTAATTCTGTAGGTGGATAGAAATCAATTTACCCATTCTGAAAACACCTTTCTGCCAGCAATTAGACAAACGTTTGTTAACTGCCATGTATCAAGCACTGTGTCAGGTGCTGGGAGGGTAGTGGGTGCAGCAACTGTTACGAAAGCCCAGGGGAAAAGTCTGTGACTGAGTGTTAGAGAGTCAGGGGAAGCTCCCCAGGGAGATTGAATTGATGCTGAGTCTGAGGCCCAGCGAGTCATGCAAATGGGGAGAAAAGGGAATCCTCCAGGAAGATTTGGACCTTTCTTGGAGAGTCCAGATTAGTGGTGTATGTTCACAAAGGCCCCAGCTTTCTTTTCCATCAGAAAAAGAGGAGAGGTGGAATTTGGGCAGAAAGGACCCTGCACAGCATCTTAACAGAGTTCCCATTTCTGGCTGGAGGAGTACCTGCTTTCCTTAGCTAATGTGTAGGAGCTAACTGGCCAGTATCACCCAGTTTGATGACCTGACCAAGCTTGCCTCTAGCTCAGGTTATTAGCCCTTTGCATTTCCCCAGATGTTTACTGATGATTTTCCCTCCTACCCACATTCAAGTGGTCTCCAGAATCCTATCATTACAGGTTTATAGGAACCCAATATCTGACACAGTCCACTAAAATAACCAACATAATTTTCTCTAAGAAAAGAGAAGGGACTTATCCTCTCAAATGTAATCCAGAACAATAAATAAGTAAATATTCATTTAAGTAACACCCAGGGAACCAGAAGAAATGATAGTCATCAAGAGTCCCAAGTCAGAGGGAAAGGCAGGAAAAGTTACAGATGATATGATTGTCTACCTAGAAACCCAGAGAATTGGATGACAAACTCAGAACTTAAATTGTGGCCAGACACAAGATGAACATAAAAGATAAATAGCATTCCTCTTAGCCAGCAATTAACTGATAATGATCCCATTCTTAATAGCAATACAAACTGTAAAATATCTAGGAATAAACTTGATAATATATGCACAAAGCCTGTGGGAAGAAAATATGACTTTATTGCTGGTCTTAAAAAATAACTAAATAAAAGAAGATATATAACATGTAAAAATACTACTTCCTAATTTAATCTGTTAATTAAAGTTAGTCCCAATCAAAATCAATCAGTTAAATACTTATAGAGGCAGGAAGGGGACAAATATTTAAATGGATAAACAAGATACTTTCTGATAATGTTAAATTCTAAGGAGAATAGATAATTGATGGAGACAGAAAAGAGCAGAGCAGGGGCTCCATTTTAACTAGAGTGAATCAGAGAAAGTCTCATAGAACAAAAGACATGTTAAGTGGAACCTGAATTATGAGAAGGGGTTAGCCATGCACATATTGGGAGAACCCCAGCATTCCAAGCAACAGAAGGGCCTGTGTCAACAGTGAGCATGGCCAATTAAAGGGACAAAATGAAAGGTTAGAACACAGTGGAAAAGGGAAAGAAGGGGGAAAAGGTAGAAGATCAGCAGAGCCAATTACATAGGGATTCTAGGCCTTGGAAAGGAACTTTAATTTTATTCTAGATAAAATGGATCTGACGGTTGTTGTGTGGCAAATGGTCAGTGGAAAGGTAGGGAGACAGAAGACTCACAAGAGATGCTAGAGGCTTGGATTAGGGTAGTAGAAGAGGAGAAAGTGATAAATGATCAGATTCAAGACACAATTTGGAGGCAGGAGCCACAGGACTTGCTAATATGTTAGATGTTAGTATGAGAGAGAAACAGCTCAAGATGACTCCTAGGTTTTTAGACTGAACTTCTAGGAAAGTGATGGTGTCACGTACTGAGAAAAGGATTTTAAGGAGGAAATCCTTAGTTAAAACGAGTTCTTTAATAAAACTTGACAGTTGATTAAAATTTGACATGGAATAGAAAATGAGCCAGAAGAGCCAAAACCAACAATGAAAAAGAAACAATAAGTAATGGAGTAGAGTAGAAAGCAAACACACACACACACACACACACACGTGTGTGTGTGTGTGTGTGTGTGTGTGTATTTGGGCATATATATTTATTTACTTGTGTTTGTGTATATTTATACATTTGTATATACACAAATATATTCACTGATAATGGCAACATGTCCAGATTTAAAAAAACAAACAAAAAAACCCCTATAAATCCTACCTTCCTTTATAGGTAGAAGTGGCCACACACTAAGATGACTGTGTAACAAGTCTGGGTCAAACCTGGAGAAGCCTGGGTCCATGATGAAACCACAGGCACCATCCGGGACTATGCCTCTCCAGACTCTGTGTGAGCAAAATTTTCAAAACTCTAATTTGTTTAATCCACTGAAATTTCTGTTTGCTGAATTTTTGTTTTGTTTTATGTGTTCAGGTTGTAGTTGGTTTTGTTTGTCTGTTTGTTTGTTTTTTGGTTGTTGTTTTGGTCTCTGTTGCTCAGAGCCAAACAAAACTCTCAACAAATACAGGGGACTTTTAAATCAATGGTGTTCAAAAAATTCACTGTACATTTGGAAACCAGATATACTGTTCATAAAAAAGAAATTCCAGGGGAGCAGATGGGGCTCAAGAGTTAAGCACCTGCCTCTCACATGGGAGGTCCCCAGTGCCTCTTAAAGAAGACAACAAACAATGAGCAGACAATGAGCAGACATCAGCAAAAACAATGAGCAGACGAGAAAAAATAATGAGCAGACGAGAAAAAACAACAAGCAGACAATGAGCAGACAACAAGCAAAAACAATGAGCAGACAATGAGCAAAAACAAAACGAGCAGGGAGCGGATGTGGCTCAAGCAGTTGAGTGCCTGCCTCCTACATGGGAGGTCCCAGGTTCGGTTCCCAGTGTCTCCTAAAGAGAAAACAAACAGACAACAAGCAAAAAACAATAAGCAGACAACAAGCAAAAACAATGAGCAAACAGATGAGGGAGCCATCTCAGGGGAAAAAAAAAAATTCCAGATAGATCAGAGATACAAACCTAAGAAAGCAGAATGATTTTTTTTTTTTAAATCAGACCTTCAATAAGATGAGGTAGTCATTAGTGGTATTCACCAAATACATTCTGTTTGCTCCCTTTCTGGACATGCTTCCTGCCTCCTTGTGTTGAGATGGGACCATGAAACTGGTTCTGGCCAATGGGTTGTGGGTGGAAGTGGTAGTTGCACTTCTGGCCCAGAGCATTTAATTACCAATGCAACACCCTTCAGAGCTCTCTCCCCTACATCATGGTGACCAGCAGTAATCATGGTAATGGCTGCTCCAGAACGAAGACACTCCATGAGGAGACATGGAGCAGAGCTTTCAGTCAACTCATAATGAACAGGTAGCATGAGCAGGAAATAAATTTTCTTGTTATAAGCTACCAATATTCTGTTTGTTACTGCACATGAAACTAGCTCATTCTGGTTGATATAGGAGACAGGTTAAATAAAGAATGATGTTCCCAAACCATGTAATGCTATGCAGCAGATACAAATAATGAGGCATCTCCATGTACATGGAAAGCTTGCTAAGATGTATTACTCAGGGAAGCGGGTGTGGCTCAGTGGATAGAGCCCCCGTTTACCATATGAGAGGCCCGGGGTTCGCTTCCCGGCGCCTCCTTGTGAGGGCAGGCCGGCTTGCGCGGCACCATGGGCTGATGCGGCAAGACCTCACAGCAAGGGGGAGATAAGCAGACACAGAGAAGACACGCAGTGAATGGACACAGCAGCACAAGCAGCAAGGGGGGGGATAAATAAAATAATAAAAATAAATAAATCTTTAAAAAAAAAAATATGTGTTACTCAGGGAAGGAAGCAAATTCTAAAATAGTGTAGTTGGTATACCATTTATATTACCCCTGCCCCATAAAAAACAGAAGTGTATATTTCTACAGATGTATGGATGCATGTGCATAGAAAAAATCTAGAAAGATACACATAAAACCAATAAGAATGGTTATCTCTGGGGGATGGTTAGTTAAAAGGAAATTTTTGCTTTATCTGTATTCTTTGAGTTTTTTAACTTTAAAAAATGTGACATCACACGTATAAAAGAAATCATATATTATATATGTGCATTTTAAAGAAAAAGATGAGAAATAAAAATTTAAATGGTCACCAGCGTACCCACCACCCAGCTAAGGAAATAGAACATCAACAATACCACTGATGTCCTCCGTGTGCTCTAAATGACTGATTGCCTCCCTCTGCTTCCCCTAGAGAAGCTACCACTAAGCTGAAGCTAGTGTTACCCACTCCTTACTTTTGGTTTAGTTTTTTTCTGTAGGAAAAAATGTAGATATTTATCCCTGAAAAATGTATTGTTTACTTTTGATTTTCTTATTTTTTAACTTTATGTAAATGAATTTATCTATGATTCATTTTTATTCAAAATTATGTTTCTAATATTAATCCACAGTATTTCACATAGCTTTAGTTCATTTTCACTTTAAAATATTGTTACAATATTCATTCTACTGTTCATGAGCATTTAATGACCTTCCCAGATTTTTTGATGTTATGAATATTTTTGTATATGTAGCCTAGAATACATATGCACATTTCTCTAGGGTATACATCCAGGAGTGGATGCAGGGTCAGAGGTATATAAATTCAGTTTTCCTAGGTAATCCCAAACTGTTTTCCAAAGTGGTTGACCATTGTAACCAAATCTAATCTTTTATTAGATTTCTTTCTAAGTTTCTTTACTTTTTTGTTGCTATTATATGTCTATGTAGTCAGCCTCCAAAATAGATCCTAATTATCATTGCCTTCTGGATCCATGTTACTCCCCTCCCACACCAAATATGGCTGATCTGTGTATCCAAAAGTATATTGGGGAAATGACAGAATGTGACTTCTGAAAGTAGCTTATAAAATAAATTTTGCCTTCAACTTTGCTTTCTCTTGGATCACTTGTTCTGAGGGAAACCAGCTGCCATGACATGGGGTCACTCGAGAAGCCATATGAAGTCATTGTGGGACAAACTGAGGCCTCCCACCAATAACCAGCATTAATTTGCCAGACATGTAAGTGAGTCATCTTAGAGAAGACCCTCCAGCCCCAGTCAAGCCTTCAGATGACTGCAGCCTCATCTGACATCTTACTGCAGCCTTGTAAGAGACTGAAAGCTGGAATCATCTAGTTAAGCCACTCCTGAATTTCTGACCCTGTATAAAATAATAATTTTTTATTGTTGTTTTACACCACTAAATCTTAGGGTATTTTGTTGTGGAGCAACAGAAAACAGATATAACATCATCTCTCTCTCTCTCTTTTTTTTATTTTTTTAATTAAAAGTTATTACTGTTTGTGCTGAATAGAAAGGAAAAAGACTTTTCCATATTGGTCTTATATCCAATAACCTTACTAAATTATTAACTTTAATAATGTGTAGGTTATTTAGGGTGTTCTATGTAAAAAATCACATCTCTGAATAAAGAGTACTTTGTATTTTTCTTTCCAACCTCTGTACTTCGTATTACATTTTCTTATTTAATTGCTGTGACTAGGGCTCCCAGTACAATGTTGAATAGAAGTGGTGATCGTGAGCATTTTGAAGGGAATGTGTTTAATGTTTCACCCTTGACTACAGTATTATATATGCAATACGGTTTTGGTAGATACTTCTTTCCACTTTCCAAATATATAAGTGCATCTTATTGGCAAGGGAATCTGGTAAATAGAGTTCCCTGGATTCAAGCACTTCAGATAAAAAGGAAAATATAAAAGAGATTGAAATTGGTGCTCCAAACCAACATTTGTGTGTGTGTGTGTGTCTGTAGGTATAGTATAGTGTAGAGGTATGCCCTCTTTTTTTATTATTTGAAAGGTTTGCTAAGATTGGAATGATCATTCCTTAAATGTACACTAGAAGTTTCTGATAAAAATATATTGGTTCAGTTTTTTCCTTGTGGAAAAAATATTTTTAGCCTTTGTTTCAATTTCTTCAGTTAATATAGACTAATAAGGTTTTCCAATTGTTCTTGTCACAATTTGGTGATTGATACTTTCTACAAAAGTATGCATTCTATCTAAATTTTCAAATTCATTGTTATAAAGTTATTCATAATGGTTTCTTATGAAGTTATGTCCCCTTTTTTATTTTTAATATTGTTTTATTGTACTTTCTCTCATTTTTCTTGATTAAACTTTTGATTAATAATTGCTGGGCTTTTTTCTTTTTTTGTTCAACTCTGTCCAGAACCAGGATAAGATAGGCAAATATCTCTATTAACTCTCTTTGCAGGGTGGAGTTTTTCTAGTTCACCCACTGATAAGGTCAGTCTTCAAGGTTCTCTATTCTAGCTCCAGTCTTGCTTGGAAATCAGGCTCTATCTTTAGTTCCCAGCTCAATGGGCCCATTAAAACTCAGGCTGAAGGCCACCGAGCATCACATACACCCTCTGGGCTTTGGCTACTTCTACAGATTTCTGCTTTTTGTTCCCTTAGCCTCTGAAAAAATCCCTTAATTTCCTACCAGCTCAGCCTTTGCCAAACATTTTTTAAAAATTTATTTTTTTCCCCTTACTTTAATATTCTATACAGCATTTTTAAGTATACTGAACTGGGAAGGTTTTTATGTAAGGCCTAAGTCTATCATATTGCTAGAACTTGTTGAATTTTTAGTGAAAGAGTATGCACGCTTTAGAAGTTTATTTAAAAATTAAAAATAATTTTTAATAAAATTACTTTAAAATAAAGTAAAATGTTAAAGAAAATATTAATAACCTTGGTTAGAGCAGGTCTTCTTAAGCTAAGTATAAATTGCAATTGTTATAAAGGATTAATATATTTAATATTAAATTATAATTTAATATAATTAAAGTTTTAAATTGATAAGTATTTAAAATTTCTATGTGAAAACTACATCTCAAACAAAATTAAAAGGCTAAAAATCAACTGGAAGACAATATTTATAATATATAATAAAAGATTCATATAGGTGTTATATAAAGAACTCTTACAAGTCAATAAAAAAAAACACAGAGAAAAGAAAATGAGCAAAGGATATGAACAGGTAATTCACAGAAGAAGATATACAAATGGCCACAAATTATATAAAAATATACTAAATGTCATTGGTAATCAGAGAAATGCATATTAAAATAGTAAGATACCACTTTTCATCCCTCACATAACAATTTTAAAAAGACATAATATTTTATGTCTATTCACTATAAGAGGGAGTAAATATTGATACAAACTTTGGAGGGCCGTTTGGTAAGACATCTATTAAAATTCTAAATATATTGCTTTAGGAATTTTTGGCCTCTGCTTAGAAGATATACCTTTCCTTCTGCCAAATCTCCAGTAATTAATGGATTGTTTTAAATATATATATAAATCAGCAAGTAAAAGAGTTCTGAACTCAAAGACGCAGGTATCAGTTGGAAAAGCTTTTCAGGAAAGCCACTTTATTCAAGGTAGCATTAACTTTTCAGATTTTACCCACCCTGGTTTGCCAGTACTCAGATGGTGAGGTTTTTCTCATTAACTATTGACCCATGTCCCTGGAGAACACAACAGGAGACATCTTGGATGTTACCTCATCATTGTTTCCCTTGGTATGACCCACTTCCTCCCTTACTAACAAGATGATAGACAGTAATGACATCTAATTACAACCTTTCCTTTTTTATTTTGGGCCAAAGGATGACTTTCTTTATTCACTAACAAAGGTATTACAAAGTAGCAGGCATGCAAAATTCTTCACCACATAATGCAAAGGCATGGGAAAGGGCATGGAATGATACTTTCTATACTGCTATGCATGCAGTGGAGGAGATTGTCATGAGATGTCAAAGAGATTTTAAAGAATGTTATGCTGTCTATCCTATTCCCTGGATATAACTTACATAAATTATCTCCTCTGACTGGAACAATCTAAGTCTTGTGCCATGCTGCCTGTGTTAGTTACGGTTCTCTAGGGAAACAGAACCAACAGGAGAGATCTGTATACAGTAGATTTTATAAAATTATCTTACAAAACCATGGGGATGCACAAGTCCAAATTCCATAGGGCGACTGGAAGTCAGAGGCTCCGATGAAAGTCCTTGATGAGTTCCCAGGAGAAATTGGCTGTCCGAAGCAGAGATGGGAATTCTCTCTAAAGGCTGAAATCACTTCTCCTTTTAAGGCCTTCACCTGATTGGATGAGATGTCACTCGTTGCTGATGACAATCTCCTCAGTTGATTGTCAGTGAAACCAACCATCTATGCAATCAACTGATGATTGAAGTCCATGAAATGCCCATGTGTTGAAGTCCATGAATTAGCCCATTGCTTGCTTGGCCAGACAACTGGGCACCATTACTTGGCCAAGTTGAGACATTAGCCTAATCATCATACTGGCCTAGTACAATTTAGCAAGTCTACTTGGTTCACAAGTAAGGAAGCATTGGCAAATGGCCAAGAAAGCCCCTTCCTCAGGATTGTCCCCAGCACCTACATGTACCCTTTAACCCAATAAGTCAACTTCTAAGAATCTGACTCTCTTTCTATGTATACTATATTATATCTTGTATCTTATAGCTTATATAATAAATATCACAAAATGCTAAAAGTTCATAAATCTGGGTATCTGGGTGAGGGGGAGAGACTAGCAGATGCTGCCATGTGCCTTGCCATGTGGCAGAGAGAAAGCAAGGATCACCGGCAGCTGGTCTTCAGGAAGAAAGCATTGTATTGATGATGACTTGATTTGGACATTTTCTCAGCCTCAAACTGTAAGCTAATAAATTCCCATTGTTTAAGCCAATCTATTTCAAGGCAATTTAGCGAATTAAAACAGATGTTGGTACCAGAAGAGTGGTGTGCTACTATTGCAAATATTAAAAAATCTGGAAATGCCTTTGGAATTGGGTAATGGGTACAGGCTGGAAGAATTGTGAGCTGTGTGATAGAAAAGGCTTAGATTGCTTTGAAGAGACTGTTGGTATAAATATGGGTGCTAAAGGTACTTCTGATGAGGCCTTAGGCAGAAATGATGGGCATGTCATTGTAAACTGGAAGAAAGGTGATCCTTGTTTTAAAGTGGCAGAGAATTTGGCAAATTGTGTTCTGATATGAGATGGAAGGCAGAGTTTGAAAGGAGATGAACTTGGATATTTAGCCAAGGAGATTTCCGGGCTAAGTGTGAAAAGTGCAGCCTGGTTTCTCATTTCAGCTTCTAGTGGAATGAGAGAGGAAAGGGATAGTAAGCTGAGAACTGAACTCCTGGGCACAAAAAAAAAAGCTGATGGTTTTGGAAAATTCTGAATTTCCAGAAAGTGAGTCCCCAGAGAATAGTTCTCCATGTGAGGGTTTAACTGGACATGGACCCAGTTGGCCATTTCAGTACAAATCAGATCCAGAAAGGATCTGCCGAAAATCCTACTGTTGGATGGTTTGGACCTGTGTGCTGCAAGTGAAACAAACAAGTTTTTGTGAGATCTGTAGGAACAGAACTACTGCCAGTATGGGATAAAACGGACAGAAAAGGGACAGAGTGAAGGAAAAATTACTTTGAGGGCAGAACCATGGAAGCTGATGTCTGGACTAAATACATTTTCTCAGGCCAAGAGAGTGGGCCCACCCATGTGTGAAAAGACTGAGTCTGTCTGGAGCTTGGAGAGAGTGAGTTTTCCACCTTATTGTTGAGGAAGATTGCTACTACCCCAGAGTTCCCAGAGGTTGGAGCCTATTCCCCAGGGATTGTGGAGAGTCTGGCTGTCCCCTCAGTGTTCCAGAGGGTGGAACCTTCATCCCAGTGTTCAGGGTGAGCAATGCTACTGAACACTTGCTTGGAAGGGGTGGAGCTGCCACTACATCAGGCCCTCAGGAGAAAACATCATTCCATAGATGATTCTCAGACATTGAAATCCAATGGAGCATGCCCTGTTGGGTTTAGGAATTGTTTGGGACTCCTGACCCCTGTTTTCTTTCCAATCTCTCCCTTTGGGAATTAGAATGTTTATCCTATCCTTGTCCCTCCTTTGTATATTGGAAGCAGATAACTTACTCTGTAGGCTTCACAGACAGAGGGGAATTGTGTTCCAGAACAGACCACACCTATAATCAATTTTGATGGGACTTCATACTAAGCATTGTTACTGAAATGATTTAAGGCTTTGGGGAGTTGTGATTGAATGAATGTATTTTGCATATAGAAAAAAAAAATGTCTTCTTGGGGTCCAGAAGGTGGAATATGGGATTTTGAAGCTGTATGTACCTCAGAAAAACATATTCTTAAAATTAATCCATTCCTGTGGGTGTAAATCCATTGTACATAGAACCTTTTGATAAGGCTACTTCAGTTAAAGCGTAACTCACTTCATTTGGATGCATTTATAATCCTATTACTGGAGTCCTTTATAAAAGTAATGAATACAGAGAGAGAGAAAGCCACAGAAGCAAGAAGCTGAAAGCAACAAAACCCAGAAGACAAGGGAAAGACAAGCAGATGCTGCCATGTGCCTTGCCATGTGGCAAAGGAGCCAAGAATCACTGGCAGCAGGTCTTCAGGAAGATGGCATTATCTTGATGGAAACTTGATTTGGTAATTTTCTCAGCCTCAGACTATAAGCTAATAAATTCCCATTGTTTAAGAAAAAAAAAAAAAGAATGTTTATTGCTTCATTGTTTATAAGAGTGAAAAATGGAAAGCAACCCATGTAGACCATCCATGAATGGAGCTTATATTTTAAATATATTTTGTTTCCTCTGTGTTATGGAATATTTTGTTGCAGGTTTTTTTGTTTTTGTTTTTTTTTTAAAGAGCAGTGTTTATGTCCTAAAAATCCAAGACTGCTTCAGCTCTCCCTTGGCTATGTTTAAAGAAAGTTACAGTGTCACTCTGGCTAAGTCAATTAACATATTTACGTCTGTGATGGTTAGACTAATTTGTCAACTTGGCCAGGTAATGGTGCCCAGTTGTCTGGTCAAGCAAGCACTGGCCTAATTGTAACACAAGGGCAATACTGGATTCCTGGAAGGATTGCAGAAATCAGTGCCACCATCCAGGATTTGAAGTTTGCAGGGGTGGTGATTCCCACCACATCCCCATTCAACTCTTCTATGCGGCCTGTGCAGAAAACAGATGGCTCTTGGAGGATGACAGTAGATTATCATAAACTTAACCAGGTGGTGACTCCAATTGCAGCTGCTATCCCAGATGTGGTATCATTGTTTGAGCAAATCTACACATCCCGTGGGACCTGGTATGCAGCTGTTGATCTGGCAGATGCTTTTTTTCTCAATTGCCATTAATAAGAACCACCAGAAACAGTTTGTTTTCAGCTGACAAGGCCAGCAATATACCTTCACTGTCCTGCCTCAGGAGTATATCAACTCTCCAGCCCTATGTCATGATATTGTCCACAGGAATCTTGATCATCTCTCCCTCCCACAAGACATCACACTGGTACCTTATATTGATGGTGTCATGCTGATTGGATCTAGTGAGCAAGAAGTAGCAATGACTCTAGACTTATTGGTTAGATATTTTCATGAGAGAGGATGGGAGATAAATCCAACAAAAATACCGGGGCCTTCCACCTCAGTGAAATTTCTATGTGTCCAGTGGTATGGGGCATGTCGAGGTAACCCTTCTAAAGTAAAGGATCAGTTGTTGCATCTGGCCCTTCCTATAACCAAAAATGAGGCACAATGCTTAGTTGGTCTCTTCCTCATTTGGGTGTGCTACTCTGGCCCATTTACAGAGTGACCAGAAAAGCTGCTAGTTTTGAGTGGGGACCAGAACAAGAGGAGGCTCTGCGACAGGTTCCAGGCTGCTATGCAAGCTGCACTGCCACTTGGGCAAAATGATCCAGCAGATCGAATGGTGCTGAAAGTGTCAGTGGCAAAAAGAGATGCCATCTGGCAGCACCCCTTTGGCAGGCCCTTATAAGAGAATCACAATGCAGACCCTTAGGATTTTGTAGCAAATTCCTGCCATCCTCTGCAGATAACTACTTGCCTTTGGAGATACAGCTTTTGGCCTGCTACTGGGCCTTAGTAGAGATGGAACGCCTAACCATAGGCTACCAAGTTACCATGAGATCTGAGTTGCCTATCATGAGCTGGGTATTGTCTGACCCACAAAACCATAAAGTTGAGTGTGCACAGCAACACTCCATAATAAAGTGGAAGACAGGGCTCAAGAGGGTCCTGAAGGCACAAGTAAGTTATATGAGGAAGTGGCCCAAATGCCCATGGTCACCATTCCTGCTACCGTATCTTTTCTTTCCCAGTCCACAGATATGGCCTCTTGAGGAGTCCTTTACAATCAGTTGACTAAGGAAGGGAAAACTCAGGCCTGGTTTACAGATGGTTCTGCACAATATGCAGGTACCACCTGAAATGGACAGCTGTAGCACTGCAGCTCCTTTCTGGGATGTCCCTAAAGTACAGTGGTGAGAGGGAATCAAGCAGTGAACCTGGTTGTTCATTTTGCTTGGAAGGAAAAAATAGCTGGAGGTGCATTTGTACACTGATTCATGGGCTGTTGCCAATGGTTTGGCTGGATTGTCAGGAACTTGGAAGGAACATGATTGGAAAATTGGTGACAAAGAGGTCTGGGGAAGAGGTTTGTGGATGAACTTGTCTGAGTGGGCAAAAAACATGAAAATATTTGTGTCCCATGTGAATGCTCACCAGAAAGTGACTTCAGCAGAGAAAAATTTTAATAATCAAGTGGATAAGATGACCCTCTCTGTGCCTAGCACTCAACCTCTTTTCCCAGCCACTCCTGTCATTGTCCAATGGGCTCATAAACAAAGTGATCATGGTGGTAGGGATGGAGGTTATGCATGGGCTCAGCAACATGGACTTCCCCTCAACTTGGCTACAGGCACTGCTGAGTGCCCAATCTGCCAGCAGCACAGACCCACACTCAGTCCCTGATATGGCACCATTCCCTGAAGTGATCAGCCTGCTACATGGTGGCAGGCTGATTACATTGGACCACTTCCATTATGGAAGGAGCAGCAATTTGTTGTAACTGGAATAGACACATACTCTGGATATGGGTTTGCCTTCCTTGCATGCAAATGCTTCTTCCCAAATTACCGTCCATGGACTTACTGAATGTCTTATCCACCACCATGGCGTTCCACACAGCGTTGCTTCTGATCAAGGAACCCACTTCACAGCCAATTATGTGTAGGAATGGGCACATGCTCATGGAATTCACTGGCCTCACCGCGTCTCCCATCTTGCTGCAGCAGCTGTATTGATAGAATCGTCGAATGGCCTTTTGAAGACTCAATTATAGTACCAACTCAATACCATGCAGGACTAGGGCAATGTTCTCCAGGACACTGTGTATATTCTAAATCAGTGTCCACTCTATGGTGCTGTTTCTCTCATAGCCGGGATTCACCGGTCCAGGAATCAAAGGGTGGAAATGGGAATGGCACCACTCACTATTACTCCTAGTGATCCACTAGGAAAATGTTTGCTTCTTGTCCCTGCAACCTCAAGCTCTGCTTTCCTGTAGGTCTTCGTTCCAAAAAGAGGAGTGTTTCCACCAGCGAACACAATGATTTCATTGCACTGGAAATTAAGACTGCCACCTGGCCACTTTAGGCTCCTTGTGCCTCTGAATCAACAGGCAAAGAAGGGAATTACTATACCAATTACTGGGGTGATTGAGCCTGACTATCAAGGGGAAATAAGACTGCACCTACACAATGGAAGTAAAGAAGAGTTTGCCTGGAATACAGGAGATCCCTTAAGGCATCTCTTAGTACTATTATGCCCTGTGATTAAAGTCAATGGAAAATTGCAACAACCCAATCCAAGCAGGAGTAACAATGGCCTAGAATCTTCAGGAGTGAAATTTGGGTCTCCCCACCAAGCAAAGATCCACAGCCAGCTGAGGTGCTTGTGGAGGGTAAAGGGAACATAGAATGAGTAGCGGAAGAATGTAGTGATAAATACGAACTTCAACAGCGTGACTAGTTACAGAAATGAGGACTTTAATGGTCATGAATATTTCTTCCTTGTTTTGTTACAAGGATGTTTGTATATGTTCATAAAATGAATATCTTTGTTTTCTTCCCTAATCTTTTCCCTTATAATATGACATAAATTGTGCAGTTTCATGTCATAGTATTTAAGGAAGTCAAATTTAAGAGTGAATATTTCCCACGGGCTTGTACCTTATTCTGGAGGGATTTAGTGTGTTTCCGGTTGTATGCAGAACAGTTGACTATTGTTAGGTGGAAATATATATTGTTCTTATTTAGGTTTAAGGTGATGTGTATGGCTGCCAAGCAGACAAAGGGTGGACTGTGTTGGTTAGGCTAATTTGTCAACTCTGCCAGGTAATGGTGCCCAGTTGTTTGGTCAAGTAAGCACTGGGCTAATTGTAATATAAGGGCATTTCAAGGACTTTAATCATCAGTGAGTTGATTGCATAGATTGCTGATTATATCTACAATCAACTAAGGAGATTGCTGTCAGCAATGAGGGACATCTCATCCAATCAGCCGAAGGCCTTAAAAAGGGAAATGATTTCAGCATTCAGAGAGAGATTTCCCATTTCTACTTCAGACAGCCAGCACCTCCTGGGAACTCATCAAGGACCTTCATTGGAGCCCCTGGTTTGCAGCCTGCTTTGTGGAATTTGGACTTATGCATGCCATGGTCGCATGAAAGAATTTTATAAAATCACCTACTATTAACAGATAAACCCTGTCAGTTCTGTTTCCCTAGAGAACTCTGACTAATACAACATCTCATTTTGCTTTTCTGTAAAATGTTGGTTTCCCTGGGAGATTTGGAAAAATTTATAACACAATAATTGCAAAAGGCTTTGCAAGCCTGATATAATAGTTGCATGCTAAATATCCACCAAAAGAAACAGGAAAAAAAAAAAAGAGAAAAGGAATTGCTTTTTGGGGTTCAATGATGGGGACTCAGAAAGAAACTTAGTGCAAATATTCTTGAGCAGCTAAAAGTTCCAGGTGGGAAATCTTTTCTTTACCTCATTTTAGAAAGATGCATGGGAAAGAACATAATATGAAAGAAATTGCTTATGCCCTGAATAATGATCGTATTTACTAATGCCACTCAATATGTGTTTATATAAATTTAAAATATATATATATATGGCTGGGAAGCGGATATGGCTCAAGCAATTGGGCTCTTGTCGACCATATAGGAGGTCTAGAGTTTGATTCCCGGGGCCTCCTGGTGAAGGCAAGCTGGCCTGCACGGTGAGCTGGCTCAAGCAGAGAGCTGGCCCATGCAGAGTGCTGGTCCAAGCAGAGAGCTGGCACAGCAAGATGACACAACTAAAAGAGATACAGAGGAGAGACAAAAAGAGACCCTGCAGACCAGGGAGCTGAGGTGGCACAAGAGATTGAGCGCCTCTCTCCCACTCTGGAAGGTCCTAAGATCGGTCTCCAGTGCTGCCTAAAGAGAAGACAAGCAGACACAGAAGAACACACAGCGAATGGACACAGAGAGCAGACAATGGGGGTGGGGGGGGTGGAGAATAAATAAATCAATCTTTAAATATATATATATGGCTAGATTTTTACTGGCAATTTAAAACAAAAGAAGGGGGGAGGATGGAGAGGGTGGAAAGGTGTTCCCAAAACATCCAAATAACTTAATTAAGGATATATTTTAAACTTTAATTATTTGGAAAATCAGTTTCCTACTAGGTGGGGACAAGTAGAAACTGCCAGAAGCTTTTTTCCACCTTCTTTATTTTTTTTTCACTTTTTTTTATTTTTCAAAAGATGCTTCAATTACATAAATGTTACAGAGAATATATAGGGGATTCTCATATGCCTTGCTCCCCACAACTCCCACATTTTCTAACATTAATAACATCTTTCATCAGTGTGGTATGTTCATTGTAATTGATAAATACATTTTGGAGCATTGCCACTAAGCATGTAGTTTACACTCTTTCCCATTCAACTCTGTAGGTTATGTCCAGATATTATAATGGCCTGTATCTGTTGTAATGTCATTCAGGATGATTCCCAAGCCCTGAAAATGCCCCCCTATTACACCTGTTTTTACCTCTCCCTAGCCCCAAAACATCCATGGATCACTGCCTCCACAACAATAGTATTTCTTCCATTGCAAGAATCAGAATAAGTCTATAGTAGAATACTAGTAAGTTTATTTTAGTCCATAGCTCATTTCCCAATCCTGAAGACTCTGGGATGGTGATGCTCACTCCACCATTAATTGAAAGGGGCTTCAATCCCATACATCCAATGGATGGGACTCTCTTGCTTGCAGTTGTAGGTACTCTAGGTTCCTTGGTATGTTGTTTGTCCATCATATCCTCCCCGCTAGTTTTCATGGGTGAATCCATTGAACTGGAGAGTTCTCAACTCCATTGAGATTCAGGGCTCAGCTGGCACATGGACAGCCCAAAGATTTAAGTCTCTTGGATGCACACCTAACAACTCTAGTACTAATTATAGGTTCAAATAGAAAGGCAGAAGAGTCATGTATAGGGAAACCACTGCTGAGTCTAACTCAGTCACACCAGATTAGAGCCCACTACAAGGGGCCAAATTCCTGAGCTGTCTGCCCTGTCTATAGTGACTGGATGTCTCCATATCCCTGAGGAGCTTCGCTATTTGGGGTCATATCTACTTTGGCTATCAATGAGAGCCAGTTGAGATGTCCATAAGTGCTACCTCTGGGATGGCCTCCCAATTCACTTTGAAGTCTCTTAGCCATACAAACTAATTTGTCTTTAGCTTTTTCCCCTTTTGGTCAAGGAATTTTGTGTTTTTGTTTTTGTTTCCAGATGTATTGCTTGTTGGTACTTGATAGCAATCCCTTGGTGCCAGGGAGGCTCATCCCTGGGAGTCATGTCCCATGCTAGGGGAAAATTATTGCTTTTATATGCTGAGTTAGGCTTACAGAGAGGCCACATTTGAGAAAAAGGAGGCTCCCCTTAAGTAACTCCTAGACAACCTATGTCACTAAGCTAAGTTTCAATTTCAAGAGCAAAGGCTTATAAGCATAGTCATCAATATCAAGGGTCCTTCAATGGACCATCCTCCTTCACAAGTCATTGTCCCTGTACTTGGGGTATTCTTGTTGTTTCATTATAGAATGTGGCAGAGTTCCCTCAGATGGGAATTTGATATTCTTTTGGTTATTGTCACCCACTGTGACAATGCCCCATGAACATTTGAACACATTTATATGCCTTATATGTATACCTAAGTGAACTTCCTCCCATGTATCCCCCCTCACTGACACCCCACACTAATGATCCTCCCCTACCACAGTTGTAACCCATCTGAGACCTAAAACTTCCTCAAAAATGAAGCCAATAAAAAGTACAAAGAAAACAAAGGGAAAAAAAATGATGCCAATAAAATAGCCACATACAATTAGTAAGAAAATGAAATAGTATTGATAGTTTTATACATAAGAAGTAAATACAGCAAAAATTAATAAAAAGTAAAAATAGAAAAATATTTTTAAAAGTTGGAATATTAAAAAATAATGAAAAAATATTTGAAGAAAAAAAGTTTTTCATTTTTTTACATTTTGCCTTTCATCACTGTAAGACTGGTGTCCTGTATGTACAGTGACATTTTCTTCCATTTATTCCCCCAGTGTCTCAGTTGTTTTTTTTGTTTGTTTGTTTTTCATCTTTTCTTCAAAGAAGTTTTAGGTCACGGCAGAGTCATGTATAGAATATAGGG
>JAQZBX010008222.1:0-23441 GCA_029593785.1 Cabassous unicinctus
AAAAAAAAGGACCCAAATTTATTTGTTTTTTTTTTTTAAAAAACACAACCCTATTTTAAAATATCTTTTGGATAAATAATAAGAGTACGATTCCTAAAGCATCTTTGACTCTTTAATGAGGTCAATCATTTATTGTATTTTTTCATGTTAGCCATTGTGCTTTTTCTGTAAATTGACTGTTCTTTTTTTTTAGAGGAGGTTTTGGTAACATAAATCAGTTTATATGAACACTTTTTAAAGTTTTGACTCTTTCATAGCAAATTTATTTTAAAGACAACTTTTAATTTTATTTGTGATCCTTTTGATGTACGAAAATTAAAAACTGATTTGTAGTCAATTCTCTTGATTTTTTCCCTTTGTGTGTTATTTATTTATTTATTTTTGGTTTGGAAATTGCTAATGAAAAGTGAAATAACATAAGAGTTGATAGCATGAGAAACAGACAAAAACAAGGACTGAGATAATTTATATAATTGAGTATCAGATTCTCAAAACAGGGATGGGGTAGACATAAGTGTCCTGATGGGCGCCTAACTTTTTAAAATAATCAAATTATTTTGCAAGGAAATACTGTAATATATTGAAACTTGAATTTTACAGTTTTTTTTTTTTTTAGAATTTATTATTTTTCTTCTCAACATTCTGAGTGGTAAATTACCTTTCCACTTTAGAAAGAGGAAATCTAGGACCCTGAAAGCCATTCATAAGGACACCTGGCAAACACAGAGTCACAAGAATCTGTGGAAATAGATGGTACAAAGGTAAAACTGAGTACTGAACTTATTCTTCTGTGATCCTGTGCAGGTTCCAGGGTCTAGTGTCATTGATCGTGCTCTTGTCTACTACTGAACATGAAGATTTGTCAGTCTCAGAACATGATTCTCCAGTGGTTTAATCCAAATAAACACAAAATCAGATAAGGGTGTTTTCATTTTTCACTGTACTGATCAGCCAATGGTATCAATAAATTTGTTCCCTCTGCCATTTAACATTAAAAAGGGCTCTCTTTCATTAACTCATTTGCTTTCATTATCCCATCTACATTTTCTGGTCAAACAGGGTGAAGCTGAAAGCAGAAATTCAAGTGAGACGAGGCGGATGGCAAATTACATCCAAAAACACACAGGAGAGCTCTCAACTCACATCTTCGTAAATGTCAAAGAAGGTGGCAACCACAGCATCTCTGATTTGATTTAGGTCTGACAGTTCCCAGTAGACTTTAAACATACGACGAGCCCCCTCACAGCTTGCATTATTACAGGGAACATTCTCCAATAAAAAGGCCTGCTGATTGCTGTAAGGCAAAGGAAAACTATTTAGTTATTATAACATCAACACAGTAGAGCAACAACTGTACTGTATTTTCTAGAATCAAAGGAGATGGTAAATGATATACAATGAAATTATACCAAAAAATCCCCATGTTTTATTGATAATTGTCCTGTGTCACAAAAAAAAAATTGTTGGCAATCCTTAGTCAGCCTTTGGCAAAAAATCCTCTGCTAATTGGCTGCTGGTCTCTTTGTCCTGTATTGTGGAGCTTCCAAGTCCATCCCCCTTCCTTCCCTTGCTATTTCACAGCCTTCGACCCTGTGTTCCATTACTGAATTCTTGGACACTGTCATTATCCCTTCAGATGTGTATTATTCCTCAGATGAGAAGTATTTGCATTTTAACTGGAGACTGCTGATATCCTCAAGTTTTTTAAGCCCAAAGCAATGAATTTATGATAGAATTTCAGCTGCCCGGACAGGCAGTAGGGTACACATTGCCAGCACTTCTCAGATACCAGAAGCATCGTAGTTCACATATTCATGAAATCCTCCCTCTTTAATCCTATTCTTTAGACCAAGTGGTTGTAAGCTTGGATTCTGGAGACTAATTGCCTAGATTCAAATCCTGGCTCTGTCATTTAGCCTCTGTATGACCTTGGGCAAGTTATTTAACCTCTCTAAGACTCAGATCCTCATTTATAAACTAAGTAATAAGAGTACTCATAGGAATGTTGTGAGAATGAAATGAAATATGGCATGGAAAGTCTTGGAAACATTCCTGACACCCAGTTAGTACTCAGTAAAACTGTTGATATTATCATTCTTATTATGTTGTACAACACAATGCCATGTAATAATATTTTCTTTAGATGTAGAAGTAGCTTTTGTAAACAGTGTGACTTTATGTAATAGCTCCTATTTATAGGCATTTTCATACATATATGAGAATATATAAATCCTTTTACTTCCCTCTATGTACATAGGAAATAATAGGTTATACAGCTCAATTACTGCTCAATTTTTCTCTAATAATTATTTTAAACAAAACAATATGGACAAATTTCTCTTTTCTTTCATATGAAAATATTACTTTTAGTCTGGGTGATTTAAAGAAAAAAGGCTCTACTGCAAGAAAGGAAAAATTCCAACTGTTTAATACACTAATGAACAGAATACTCAATTTGCATGATGCCTTAAATATATGATTGACTTCAAATTATCTTTCTAGATAAAAAGTTCCAACATAAATGTTTTGAAATGAAAACATATGTCCATGCAAAAACTTGCACATGAATGTTCACAGCATTATTTGTAATAGCCACAAAGTGGAAACAACTGAAATGTCCATTAACTGATGAAGGGATAAATAAAATGTGGTATACCCATACAGTGGTATAATATGCGACAATAGAAAGTGCTGTTACATACTATCACATGGGTGAACCTTGACAACATTAAGTGAAAGCAGTCTCAAAGTACTGCATAGTATATGATCACATTTAAGTGAAATGCTCCAAATATGCAAAAGTAGAGAGACAGAAAGTAGATTAATAGTTGTGTAGGGCTGACAGGGAAGAGATGGGAGATTTGGAGGGTGATGGCTAAGGGGAGCAGGGTTTCTTTTTAGGGTATTGAAAATGTTCTAAAATTGATTGTGGTAATGGATGCACAATTTTGTGAATATACTAAAAGCCACTGAACTGTGTAATTTAAATGGGTGAATTGTACGGTATGTGAATTATATCTTGATAAAGCTGTTAATAAAAAGAAATAATTCCAGGGAATTTTTTTTTTTTTTTTTAGGTACTGGGACTGGGGATTGGACCTGGGACCTTGAATGTAGGAAGTTGGCGTTCAACCAGTGAGTTACATGGGCTACCCTGAGTTGGTTTCTTTGTTTGTTTGTTTTCTGTCCTTGTTTCTAGAAGGCACTGGAAACTGAACCCGTGACCTCTCATGTGGGAAGCAGGTGCTCAACTGCTTTAGCCACACCTGCTTCCCAATTCCAGGAAATTTTGACCATGAAAAATGTAGGAAAGTGTTAATGATATAACATGTAAAATTCACCTATCAAATGCTACTTCTCTGAAATTTATACATCTGGTGTGCAGACTTTAGAGGCTGATTTCAATTTCTCTTCAAAGGCCGAAAAAATCAGTGCTGTTTCTCAATACATGACCACTTGATAGAATTTCGTTTATTCTAAGTTGTTAATGTGCTGTGTGCGTCAGTCTTATTTCTCATTAAGAAAGGGAGCTGACGGATCATTTAACTTGGAGTTTGATTTTCTCCATGGCTGCTCTCAGAGTTTCTGTGTCCACTTTAGTCATTTCTATCTCTAGTGAGTTTTGCTCTTCTAGGTAGTCCTTAACTTCATTTCTCTTAATTCCCCAATTTATCAGTCTAGGCTCACAAGGAGGGAAAAGAGCTTCCATTTGGGGATCTGTATGTCTTTCTTCTGCCTTTCTAAAGGTTTATGAAGAAAGGCAGTTCTATAGACAAAAGCAAAACACATTAAGAAGAAACACAAACAAGTCCATTAGGAATCCTCTAAAATTGAAACAATTTTTTGAATTGCTGCTTTGAAACTCATGCTGCCAGCTATTGGTAAATGTAGAATCCTTTCCTAAGCTAATATAACAAAGTAAAATTTCCACTTTGATATACTAAAAATTATTGAATTATCTCTGTAATACAGTTAGAAATGCTCAAATAAGATGATGAACTTGATACTCAGAATAAATTTTACTTGAGCTCCCCACATAGTGTCTAGAATATGAGACTCAGTAGGTAGAGAGTAATTGTTCTTGAATAAAAGATGGAAGCAAGCATCTTCTGTAGAGTGAGGTCAATTGCAAGGAAAAAATTTAATGGATCTAAGATTGTGAATGCTAAAAGTTCCTGTCAAATAAATGGTTAGAAAAGATTTCATCATGTTTTATCTTTTTTCCAAGGTGTTCTTTATATTGGCTACGTTAGTGGTTACTACAAGTTTTTTTCTTTCTAGTTATTAAAATGTCTTTTATTTTAAAAAATGAAGTATATTGTCATTTGTTACTTGAGTAATGGTATAAATAGGATACTTAGATTTTAAGAGTGAGAAGTTCATGGACATCCACAACTCATAAAGTACATATGCAGAAGGAACAAAGACTGGTTAGGAAATTATACTAGACCTTACTTAGTAACACTGTAGGATGTAGTGATGAGTTGGATAAAGGGGAACAGAGAGGAGAAATGATCACTTCAACATTCCTAGTTTGAGTGTTTGGGTGAATGATGATACCATTATCTGAGACAGAAAATACAAAAAGAACAGGTTTACAGAAAAGAAGATACTTTCAGGTCTGGGGTGTCAGAGGTGAAGCATCTCAGGGGAAGAATCCATCAGGCAGTTATATATACAAGTATGAGGCCCAGATACAGAGATTTAGAAGTCCTAAGCTTATACATAGTAAAAGAGGGGTTCTTAGAAGAGAAGGAATAGATAGATTCAGAGAGGATATAGAGAGAACCAGGAAAGTTTCAGGAGTAAGTCATCAACAGTCAAGTGTTGGCAATTCTGGTGACAGACTGTAAATATTCACTGAATCTGTCAATGAGAAGTCACTGGGAATGAAGAAGAGCTTCAGAAGAGTGGGGTGGACTGATGGTAGATTGTAGCAGGTTAAAGGTGAATTTGAGATCATAAAATAGAAACTGCTTTTCAGAGTCACAAAAAAGGGGTTTTTGTTTGTTTAGGGTGGGCAAGACTTGCATAGGTTTAAATAGACTGGGGAAAGAGTAGAATGAGAAGATTTTGAAGAAAAAGGAAAGGGAATAATTGACTAGCAAGATCCAGAGGGGAGAGGTGGGACTGAAATGGAGAATATATTGAATATATAGAAATAAATCAATGAGGAGATTGTTGGAATAACTCAGGGTGATGAGAATGTGACCTGAATTAGGGAGGTAGCAGTGAAACGTAGAAAAGAAAAGAAGTTTGAAAATCTTCTGTACCAGCTTGGTGGAGGAGAATCAAAGATAATTTAACTTTTCTAGGCTAAAATGACTGGGGCCATGATCACATCCTTGTGGTAAACAAGGCAATTATGAGGGAGAGCTGGATTTGAAGAGGAGACATGTGTAAGTTTGGTTTTAGACAAATCAAGTTTGAGGGGATGGAAGGACATACAAATGGCAGAGAAAACAAGATTGGAGGTAAAGATCTGGGAATTATTCATCTTGTAAATTTGAATGAGATAGCTGGGGGAGGTAAAATAGGGTGAAAAGAGGAAACAGGCTGAAGATTCCAAATTGTGGAATGTCCTCATAAGGGTAAATAGATGTTTTTTTTAAAAATAGGAAGTATGAAAAATATATATTCTAAAGCTATGAAGAGAAACTTGTTATATTCAAGGAATGAATGCTTTGCTTGAACATGAACTTTAGCTGACTAAAGCATCTTCCCAACACATATATGCATATATATTTATATATCATTTTACAAATATTGGTATGTACTGTGAAAAATCTTGATTTTTACGAATAAAAATAAATAAATAAATAAAGCATCTTCCCATGAAATATTTTAAAGAACTATGGCATGAGTCAATCTAAGCATACAATAACTAAAGATTGGTTAAATCAATCCAATGAAATATTTTGCAATTATTAAAATATTATAAAAGTCATATTTACTGATGTACAACTGTTTATAATATGTTAAATGAAAAAAGAAAGTGACAAAACAGTAGCAATGGTATGATTTCATTTTGCAAGACAAACATACAAAACATCACACAAATACATATACATGCTCATGAGAACCCAGAAGTAGAGCAGGGTTACACACTGAAGATTACACACTGAAGATTAGAAGTAGAGCAGGATACACACTGAAGATTAACAGTGGTTGTTTCTCAGTGGGTAGAGTTGTGGGTATGTTTTATGTTATTTTGTTTGATTTGCATGTATTTTTCTGTAGTAAGCAGAAAACAGCTTTTTCTTATAGTCACCAATCACCCTCTCTATTAGTCAGCCAAAGGAGTGCTAATGCAAAATACCAGAAAATGGTTGGTCTTTATAAAGGGTATTTATTTGGGATAGAAGCTTATAGTTACCAGGCCATAAAGCTGAAGTTTCTTCCCTTACCAAAGTCTACTGTCACATGTTGGAGCAAGACAGCTGCCGACATTTGCCAGAGTTCAGGCTTCTTGGGTTCCTTTCTTCCCAGGGCTGCGTTTCTCTCCGGGCTCAGCGCCTCTGTTTCCTCCACACGGTCAGCTGTAGACTATGAGGCTCTCTAGGCTTTGCTTCTCTCCACAAGGCCAGCTGTAAACTCTTAGGCGAACAGCTCGTCTCTATCCCGGGGCCTTCTCTCCTTCCAAACGACCAAGCTCCTCCGTCTGCTAGCCTCCCCAATTCCAGCATCAAAACTCCAACATCAGAACTGCTTTCTTTGTCCTTTGCCTTGCCTTTTATATTTGATTCCCCTGCCCACCAAGGGGTGGAGCTCAATGCCCTACTGAGGGGGCCCAATTATAACTTAATCATGCCCAGATGAACAGATAAGTTTACAAGCATAATCTAATATAGATTTTTGGAATTCATAATTACATCAAACTGCCAAACTGTAACATTCTCCCTCACATCACCTATTTTAATTCACTTAAAAACTATTTTAAGTCTTATAGCAGTACCTTATATTTTTCTTATTTATGATTTGTCTAATACCTACCACCCCCAACTTCTCTCTTATTCACGCTTGTATCCCTAGCATCTAGGACAGTGATTCAATTGAGCAGGTGCTCAATATTTCTTAAGTAAAAGTTAACAGTTGCTATTGTATAATAACAATAAACACGAAAAGATTATTTTTAACTACTATCATCTTCCTCTTAAGTTCCTTTATTTACGAAGTGATCAAATATGTTAAAAGCTAAGGAAAATGGTGCAAGATAGGGTCTGGCTAATAGGGACTTTTACCCATAACAAGATTTTGAATCTGAGGATTGTCAACCATGTCTCTCAGGTGCTTAGTGCAGGAGTTCTTAACCTTTGCCAGTGAGGTGAAAACCACGGACCCCTTCTCCGAATGTAGTAGTATTTAATAAATATATCACACCTGCACCAACATGTCCCCATAAGAATAATGTGTTTTTGAATTTTCATTTCAAGCTCACAGACCCCCTGGCTTAGTGCAATATCTCACAATGCCTAGTGTGGCCCCAGACTGCTACACAAGAAAGGACTGAATGTGACAAGTTGGTATGACTGAGTTTTATAAAACAATCCTTTCACAATATATACACACCCACAAATCTCATGTCTTCCATGTAAGTCCTTGTGGTGCTCTATACTAATTTGCTCACACCATTTTTGTGATTCCTCTCTGAGGATGCTTTCAGAAGCTGTTGACATACTCAGTGATGGTACATCTTCAATGTGAGCAGTAACTTTGGACTTTAGTCTTGTGGTCAGTAAATAGGTTGGCTATTACAATATTTGTACAAAATCCAAGTATACATATAGCAGTGAGACTTATAAGAATTTGACTCTTTAACTGACTTTTTAAAATTGAGACAAAATTCACATACCATATTTGCCATTTTGAAGTGTACAATTCAGCCACTTTTACTATATTCAAAAGGTTGTGCAACCAACACCACTATTTCCAGAACATTTCCATCACTCCCAAAAGAAATCCCATATCCATTAGCTGTCACTCTCCATGACAGGCAATTCTTAATGAGGAATTTTTGAAATGTTTTAAACTTTATTAAAGAAGTGTCTATTCTCCCAAGGTGACTCCTCTGTGGGACAGCCGATTCCTCTGATACATCATTACTTTTAGATAAATATCAGCCATATTCATTCAGAGTTAGGGATATCCATGAAATATGATCAAGGAAACCAAATTTTTCTCTTGTCACAGCCAAATTTTGTGTCAAAATGCTTTTACATGTTTTTTGTCTTTTTAAATTTTAGCAAAGGATGATGTGCACACTGGAGTTTCCTAAGCAGTTTTCATTGATAATCTAAGAATGCACGGGTTTCAAACATACAGTAAGATTTCAGACCATATTCTAAAACCAATGTCTATGAAATATTCCTTAATTCATGAAAAGTAAGAAGCCTATGTACCTTTAATGCCTGTGAGACACAAGAACTAACCACATTTAAGATCAATTTTATCTTCTTGGAAAAAGCTTGACAGCATGCTGAGTTAAGATAATTATGTACCTTTAAAAAAAGGCAATATCCTGTCAATGGAAATGCATTAAAATCAGATTAAACCAGGAATGTTTACATAATCACCTATTAAACCTTTTATTAAGCAGAGGATGAAACATTTAGATAATTAACTAAAACTCCAACTGAAAGAAAAAGCAGAAGCAAAACAATTCTTTCTTCTGTAAAACTAAAATGCTTTCCTCATTAGGTCTTTCTTGAGTGACCCCATGTGGCCCCATTTTAAGATCACAGCATGCTAAGTTACTTTTTACCATTACTCAAAGGTGAGTTAAAATTCTCTCCTCTTGGGATAGTGATGGCTTTAAAACTACCAAGGAACAGCACACCTATATGACAATGTAAATTTACAGAAAATATCATTAATAACCTGTGAATCCCATGTTAATTAGTATGCTTAGGCTAACAAATAAGTTGCTGGAGATGTGGTGAGATGGAACTACAGTGGGAAAGACCATGAGTTCAACTTATATTCTGTGGGGAAAAAAACCTCTGTTGAAACACCCTAGCTGAAATGTAAAAAGAGTTTAAATTCAGGTAGTATATGATTCCTCTTCCACTCTTTAGAACCCTATTTCAAACTCCACAGTATATAAAAAAATGACAATTTATGTACTACCCTCATTTTGGTTTCTACTTGGTTTCTGAATTTCATTTATCTGGAATAAAGGGAAGGAAGGAGTTTCTTAGAGAAAGCCAGGAGTGCTGCTATACTTCGGCATACAAGACCTATGACCAGTAGCATTTTAAGGCATAACTAACATAGTCGGAGGTTTTATCTGGTGAATTTTGTATATCAAATTGATGTTCTTTTAACAGTTTTTCCTGTTTGGTTTCATATCCACAAATCATCTGCCAAATTTCCCATATGTACCCAAGCATATGTCAATGTGTTGTTGTACTCTGTTAACTGACATCGTCTACTTCCTGAAAGGACTTAAAATGAATAGCATATTTTCTTGGATTTTGAGAATCCCAGGCCTCTCCCTTGCTATTTTTCATTTTTCTAGGGTAAAATGCCCAGAAGGAGACCTGATAGGTCATATGATAAATGGATGTTTAACTTTATAAGAAACTGCCCAACTGTTTTATAGCATGGCTGAACCATACCCACCAGCAAGGTATAAGAGTGTAAGAAATCCATCTGCTTGCTTGATATCCTCACCAGCACATGGTACCATTAGTATTTTTTTGTAGCCATTCTAATAGGTATATTATAGCAGTATCTCACAATAGTTTTAATTTGCCTCTAATGGTTAATTATGTTGAACTAATTTTAATGTGGTTATTTGCCACTCATATATTCTTTTTGGTGAAGTGTCCAAGGTTTTTTTTGTTTGTTTGTTTTGGTGCCTATTTTCTAATTAGATCATTTGTTTTCTTCCTGTTGAGTTTAGAAAGTTCTTTATATATTATGGACAAAAGGCCTTTGTTGCATATAAGATTTGAAAATATTTTCTTCCTGTCTGTGGCTATTTTCATCCTCTTAATAATGACTTTTTCAAAGGCAAAAGGTTTTAATTATATATATATATATAATTATAATAGGATTTTTTTTCTTTTTTGTAGATTTAAAAAAATTTACTACATATATAATCATGTCATCTGAAAATAGAGAAAGTTTGATTTCTTCCATTCTAAATTATATTCCTTTTACTTCCTTTTCTTGCTTTACTGCATTGGCTTAAACTAGTACAATGTTTAATGGGAGTTGTAAGAATCTACACCCTTGTCTTGTTCCCAGTTTTAAAGGGAAAGCATTAGTCTCTTTCACCATTAAGTATAAGATTAGACATCGATTTTTTTGGGATAAATTCTTTATCAAGCTGATGAAGTTCTCCTGTATTCCTATTTTCCTGAGGGTTTTTAATCATGAATACATGTAGAGAAACATTCAACAAAATTCAATATCAATATGATATTTTTCTCACTGAGACTGTTAAAATGGAGGATTACATTGACTATTAAATAAACTAGCCTTGCACTACTGGAATAAAGCCTACTTTGTTGTGGTTTCTTTGATACATTACTGGATTGAATTTGCTAATACTTTGTTTAGCACTTTTGTATCTTTGTTCATGAGGGAATACTGATCTGTATTGGTTTTCCTTTTTGTACCATGTCTGGTTTTAGTATCAAGGTAATGCTGACCTCTCAAAACGTGAGTTGGGAAGTGGTCCTTCCTTTTCTGTTTTCTAGAAGAGATTACGTAGAATTGAAATGATATATTCAATAAATATTTGGTAGAATTTGCCAGTGAAACCATCAGGGTCTTGAGATTTCTTTTTCAGAAAGTTTTCAATGGAAAAATTAAATTTCTTTAGTAGTTATAGGATGGTTTAGATTACCTATTTCAAAGTTTTATTAGTTTTTTTTTTCCGAGGAATTGGCCTATTACCAATGCATGTGTGTAGAGCTGTCCATAATATTCCCTTATTAACTTTTTTTTATATACTTAAATTTTTTTAAAAAAGATACTTAAATGTTATATAAAAAATATGGAAGATTCCCATATGCCCTATTCCATACCCCTCCCACATTTTCCCACATTAACAACATCCCTCATTAGTGTGGTACATTTGTTACAATTGATGAACACATATTGCAGCACTGCCACCAAGCATGGATTATAGTTTACATTGTAGTTTACACCCTCTCCCGCACAATTTTGTAAGTTATGACAAGATATATAATGCCTGGTCTGTGAGGGAGGTAGGGTGGGGGGGACTTGGATTGTCCCTTATTAACTTTTAAAATCAGTGAGCTCTATAGTAATATTCTCTTTTACTTTGTTTTTCTTTCACTTTGCTATTGGTAATTTGTATCTTTTTAAATGTCAGTCTTTGCTAGACGTTTATCAATTTTTATTGATCTTTTAAAAGAACAAGTTTTTGATTTGACTTTGTTTTCTGTTTCTATTGTTTTTCTGCTCCAATTTTATTGAATTCCTTTACCTGTGTTGCTTTCTTTCTTCTGTCTGCTTTTATTTTGCCTTTTTTTTTTCTAGTTTCTTGAGGTGGAAGCTTAAATTATTGATTCAATAGAGTTATTCTTGTTTAATGTAAACCATTAAGGGTTATAAAAATTTTCTTCTAAGAACTGCTTTATTTGTACCCAACAGATTTTGACATGCTGTATCTATATTTTCATTCAGTTCAATATATTTATAAATTTCTCTTGAGACTTCCTCTTTGACCCACAGATTATTTAGAAGTGTCTTATTTAATTCCCGTGTTTTTGGAGTTTTTCCTATTATTTTTTATTATTGATTCTTAGTTTAATTCCATCTTGGTCAAATGCTGTACATGTTTGTTCATTGTCATTTACATTATTTCAATTCTTTTAAATTTGCTAAGGTTTATGACCTAAGAAATGCTCTATCTTGGTGATGTTCCATGTGAACTTGAAAAGAATGTGTATTCTGCTGTTTTTTGGGTGGAGTGTTCTATAAATGTAAATTATATCTTATAGGTTAATGGTATTATTCAGTTCTTCTATATCTTCCTGATTTTCTGTCTAGTGGTTCTATTGATTATTAAGAGAGGGGCATTGAAGTCCCCAACCATACTTGTGTATTTGTCTATTTCCCCTTTCAGTTCTATCAGCTTTTGCTTCATGTATTTCCAATTTTGTTTGAGGAATTCACAACACATGGTATGTGTTCATGGTAAATGACCCTTTCATAATCATGTAATATATCACTCTTTGTCTCTGGTAATTTTCTTTGCTCTTAAGTCTATTTTACTGATATTAATATAGCCACACCACTTTCTTTTGATTAGTGTTGGAATGGTATCCTTTAAATCCCTTTTATTTCTAACCTTCATATGTAATTAAAGTGATTTTTCTTATAGACAGCATATAGTTAGGATTTTAAAAATTCATTCTAATAACCTACCTGTCTTTTAATTGTTGCATTTAGACAATTTACATTTAATGTAAGCATTACTATGATAGGGTTTAAATCAGCTATTTTAGTAATTTCTTAGTTGTTTCAATTTTTTTGTTCCTGCCCCCTTTCCTGTGTCTTTGTTGATTATTTGAATATTTAAAAAATACTCCAGTTCAATTTACTTATTGTGATTTTGAGTCTCTATGTATAGTTTTTTTCTTTTCATTAGTGGTGGCTCTTGGAATTACAATATACATTCAATATTAATATACATCTAGTATACATACAATATATATTACAATCTACTAGTATACATATCATATACATAACAGCCTACCAGTTACAGCATCGTTTCATCAGGTAATATAGCAAATTTACCAAATAGGTCCTTTACCTTTTATGATATAGTTGCCTTAATTATTACCTCTATATCCACTTAGAACCATTGCAGAAAATGTTAAAAAAATATTTTGCTGTCAACTTAGGTGGAAAAGAATAATGTATTTACACAGATATCAACCCTTTCTGTTGTTCTTTCTTCATTACTGATGTTCCGTGTTTCCTTCTGTTATCATTTCCTTTCTGTCTAAAGAATTTCCTTTAGCAATTCCTTTAGAACAGCTATGCTGACTGGATTTTCAGCCTTCTTTCTTTTGAGAATATATTTATCCCTGAAGGATATTTTTGCTAGGTATAGAAATCTAGTATGACACTTCTTTTCTTTCAGTCCTAGAAAAATGCTGTGTTTCTTCCTTCTGTTCTCCATGGTTTTGGATAAGAAATCTGTAGTCATTGAATCATTGTTCTTTTAAAGATAAGGAACATTTACTGACCGCGTTCATGATTTTTTTCTTCATTACTAAATAGTTTTTAGGAATTTGATTATGATGTATGGATTTCTTTGGATTTATTCTGTTTGATGTTTGCCCACTTTGTTCAATCAGTAGGTTTACATCTTTCACCAAATTTGGGATGTTTTCAGTATTTATTTCTTTAAAATTTTTTTAGTCCTAAATTCTTTCTCCTTTCCTTTTGTGACTCCAATGGTATCAATGCTAGATCTTTTGTTATCATACCACAAATCCTTGATCTATTTTTTCTTCAATCTATTCTATCCGATTTCCACAATAATTTCTATTTACCTATTGTCAAGTTCAATGATTCTTTCCTTTGTCATCTAAATTCTGCTATTGAGGCATTCAGTGAGTTTTTAATTTCAGTTACTTAAATTTATAATTCTAAAATTTCCATTTGGTTTTATTTTGTCTTCTATATCTTTGCTCATTCTATTTTTCATTTGTTTTGGTAGTATTTGTAATTGCTTGTTGGAGCATTTTTATGGTAACTGCTTTAAACTTCTTGTCAGATATTTCCAATATCTGTATCATGTTGTTGTTGGCATCTGTTGATTGTGTTTTGAGTTGAGATTTTCCTGGTTCTTGATATGATGAGCAATTGTGGATTTTATCTTTGAGAGTTTTTTTTTTTTACATGGATCCTTTTCACATCCTCCATTTTAGAGGGAGTCTATCAGAATGCATGTCCTAGCTCACGTTCATGGATGTCATTATAATTCAAACCCTTTGTAATGCTCTTCTGGTCTGCCTCAGTTGTTTGGTACCTGAGCTCATTTTGAAACCTGAGCAATATTCCACACTGTAGTTCAGTTATGAAAACTTTTGCTGTTGACACTGGTCAGTTTCACACAGGGACCACCACTTGGGGGTGTGCCTAGGACTTCACAGATTTAAAGAATCCCTTTCTCCAGCTCCCTCTTTTCCTTAATCCTCTTTACACTTTTGCCAGAAGTAGTGGAACACTGTTTCTTTGCTGACCTTTGCTTATTGTACAGTGGGGATGGTCAATAGTGCTCTACCACACAGTCTCTAAGAGGGAAGGGATGGGGCAATGTTTTTTTTAGTACAGGGTGGGGATGGTTAATAGTGCCCTACTGCACAGTCTCTGTAGAGTTAGATGAGGAGAAGCAGGGTGCCACCTCTGCCCTGTTAGTACACAGTTGGTATATTTCACAAGGGTACACCCCACTGTCTAAATGGCACCCAGGGGTGGGGGCTTTTAGTGTGGTGTTCATTTGGAGTAAAGCAGGTACTAAAAAAGATTCCTTCATGTAGGGCCTCCATCTTCCCAGTCCTTTGGCTTGAGATAATAATAATATCCATATTTTAGAGTCTTCTGAAAGTTGATATTTGTATTTTTCATTGTAATTAGCAGGAGCAATGGAATGGACTATACTCCATCTTCTCTGAAATTGGAAGCCCATTTACTTTTTAAATTAAATTAAATTTAATTAATTTATTTCTCCCCACCCCCTTGTTGTTTACACTTGCTGTGTCTGTTCGTTTTCTTTGTTTCTTTAGGAGATACCGGGAACTGAGGCCGGGACCTCCAATGTAGGAGGGAGGTGCCTAATTGCTTAAGCCACCTCTGTTCCTTGCTTTTGTTGTGTCTCTCATTATGTTTTTCTTCTTGTATCTCTTGTTGCATCAGCTTGCTGCGCCTGCCCATCACGCCAGCTTGCTGTTATCTTTTGGAGGCACCGGGAACTGAACCATGGACCTCCCATGTGGTAGGTGGGAGCTCAATCACTTGAGCCACATCTGCTTCCCAAACCTATTTACATTTGATCCCACTCCAGTTGAACTTCCATCCTCTTAAAATGCTCTTTTCCAAATTACCAAGAACTTTGCATTACTAAATCTAATGGTCAAGTCTCAGGTCTCAGCTTATTTAGCCTGTTAAAAACATTTAACATAATTTATCACTTCCTCTTCCTTTAAATGCTCTCTTCTATAATGGTTTTTCCCATCTCAGGAAATGGCACTTGTATCCACCCAGCCACTCAGGGTAAAAAACATGGAGTCATCCTTGACTTCTCTCTTAGACTCTACATAAAATCCATAAAGAAGTCCTGTTGGTTCTACCTTCAAATGTACACTAAATCTGATCAATTTCCTATACTTCCATTGCTACTACCGTAAGTCACCATTATCTCTTGCCTAGAATTCTGCAAAAGCCTAAGAGACAGTCAACTTTTGCCCATCCCCACTCCAAATCCATTCTCCAAATAGCAATCAGAATAATTCAGAATGATCCCTTTAAAGTATAAATCAGATCATGTCCTATTACCTCTGCTTAAACCTTCTAAAGGTTTCCTATGGCACTTCAAATAAAATCCAATGTCTTTACTTTGCCCTATAAAGCACTAAATTATCTGGCCCCTGACTTCTTCTCTGGTCTCATTTCTTACCATTTTTTGAGTCACTCAGTCTAACCATACTTGCTTTCTTGGGATACTCTAACATGCTCCCACTTCAGGGCCTGTTTTCTCTCCTAGAATGTTCTTTAACCAGATACTCCCATGGCTTCTTGCTCACATCATTCAGGTTTCTCCTCAAATAGCATCTCCCCAGAAAGGTCTCACCTCATTCACATATCTAAAATTATCTACTCCTTTTTTTCCTAACAATATTCCTTGCTTTATTTTGTCTTTCCTGGCACTTTTTTCTTACATTTTATTATATATTTACATGTATTTGTTTGTGGTCTATTCTTTCCTCTATAATATCAGCTCCAGGAAGTTAAGGACTCATTAATTTCATGTTGTATATTCAGTACAGAAGAGGGCAGAAACATGTCCAGTACAGAAGAGGGCAGAAACATGTTATACTTTCAATAAATATTTGTTCAATGAGCAAATTAATGAACCGATACTTATACTTCATTAATACTCATGTAATTACCTCTTCCTCAACATATCAGCCTAATCTCAAACGTCATTAACTTGACAATACTTTATTTGACCATTATAGGTTAAAGCAGACATCTTGACCTGTATTCTATTAGCATATTTTATATACTTTCCAGAGAATAAGAATTAAACACTTTGAAATTATATTATTTATTTAAATGTTACATGCTTGTTTTCTGCCACAAGAATGTAAGGCTTGATGAGAGGCAAGGGCTTTGTCTTTTCATGTTCCTGTTCCATCTCCAGCACAAAAAGTGTCTAGCGTTTTTATTTACTGAAGGAAAACACAGGTATAGTTTACATAAGAGACAATACCTTGAAAAACTAAAATAACACAAAGATTAGGATAGAAAATAAAGAAAATGATAAATAGATAACAAAATAGATTGGATTAGTTGATAAATTTGTTAGGTATGTTATGGTAAGGAAAAACAGATTTTATTTTTGTCTCTTAATTGACATTGTATTTTCTCCATTTATGTACATGCAGACATCTCTTAATATTTCATTAGATTATTTTAAAAATTTAGTTTTTAAACTCTATCCACCATCAAATATCTTGTCATTATGTTCAGTTCATTCCATGTCAACCTCAGTTTGATCATATGTAAATTGGGTAATAATAGTATTAGCTTCCTGGGGGTAGCTGTGAGGATTAAGTAATCATAACTAGATTTAAATAGCCACATACAGCTAGTAGCTACTGTATTGGACAGCACAGAGTTTTTCCAGAATCATGACAATCTGCCATAGTTTGTTTATTTATTTTTAGCAAGATGTAATTCATATAACATGAAATTCATCAATTTAAAAAGTATAACTCAGTGGTTTTTAGTATATCTACTATGTCGTGCAACCATCACAACTATTAATTCCAGAGCATTTCTATAACTCCAGAAAGAAACCCCATACTTATCAATAGTCAGTTCCAATTATCCCCTCCCCTAGCTTCTGGTATCCATTAATCTACTTTCTGTCTCTAAGATGCCTATTCTGGATGTTTTGTATAAATGGAGTCATATGCTATGTGGCCTTCGTGTCTGGCTTAATTCACTTAGCAAATGTTTTCAAGGTTCATCCATGTGGTATCATGTATCAGTACTTCAGTCCTTTTTATAGCCTATATTATTATTCCATTCCATGGATATAACACATTTTGTTTATCCATTCATCAGATAATGAGCCCAAATTAACCCTGAGCTCAAATTAATTCACAAATGAGGGAACTGGACTATGTGATTTAAAATTCTCTTTTAGCCCTAGAAGCACACCCATGAGTTTAAATTTTAAACAGTATAGAAACAGATTCTATGTGCCTTTATAAAAGCAAATAAACTCAAGATTAGACTTATTAAAGACAAATGAGGGAGCGGGTGTAGCTCAGTGGCTGAGCGCCTGCTTCCTATGTATAAAGTCACGGGTTCAATCCCCAGTACTTCCTAAAAAAAAAAAAAAGAAACAACAACAAAAAACAGCAACACACAGACTAGAAAGCAAAACAATGCCCATTAGACAACTCTCTTCGCATATTAACAATACACAGAGAGCCAAAGGTGAGTCCTGGTTCAGATTTTCACTGAAAGGTAATGGACTAAAATTTGGAGATAATAAGGACTAATACAGTATTGCCAAGTCTATAAAAGCCTTTGTGATTCTGTGTCAATGTAGAGTAAAAAACAAACAAAAACTACTAAGCACTAATGATATTTCTAATCTTCTAGCTAAATATTTTACATAACTGACAAATAATAAATGATAAGAATGTAGAAAATGAAGATTTGAGAGTATGAACCAGAGAAAATTACATTTTCATCTGACGCTTATGTCTAATAAACTATTCAAAAATTCTAGTTAAAAGTCTGTTTAATAGGTCTCATTTTACTGGTAGGTCAAAATCAGCCAGATTTTTTTATTATCAGAGGATACGATTTGATAAGCTCAGAACTGCCTTAATTCTTAACTCTCTTCATTAGATATTTTTACATGGATGCCAAATGCTGAGGAGGCAGCCAATATATGGATTTGACCTTATCTAGTTTCTCTAAGTGCCTCTAGAAAAAAAATTAATTTCTGATTACAAAAATAATGCTTTGCTGCAGAAAACTTGAAAAGAAGCCCAAGAATAAATAAAATAAAAGGTAAGCCCTGTTAAAATAGAAAGGTATTTTCTGGTCCTTTAATAATCTTGGTCTTCACTACTGATTATTCTCTTAACAGTAGTGTTATGAGTCAAAACCGATGTACATATTTACAAGGCTAGAGAAATTTATATTTTGTCTTTCAAAACAAGTCATAAGCATATCTCCAAACACTTCAATTAATGAAAGTTTTATTAAGGAATAGACCTCTTTAGCTATGACTCTCTTTTCTATTTGGTCTCTTTTTAGCAATGTAAATTGCTAAATATATGCCTAATATAAAGTATCTTTAAAGAAGATTATACTATGTCCAAGATCTTAATACTGTGATTTTTAAATGGGTGGCCAATTTAAACCACTGTAGATACTTTCTTTGAGTGGTAAAAAACTGTTACTTGCAAATTAAAGACTCAAATAAAGCCTCAATTTAAAACACTTTGTAGTTTTATTTTGAGAACTTCTCTGTAATGTAGGGCAAGCAGTAGTCTCAGTTTTACTTTACAGATGAGGGAAGTATGACATAAAGTCAAGATTTTAAGGCAAATCTTATCACCTTAAATCTGATTATCATCACACTGTGCCATGCTGTTATAGTTTTGCTGGGATGAAGGAAACACTTATATTCCTTTGAATCAAACTTCCCCTATGCAAAAAACAGCCGAGCTTTTAAAAATCCTATTTAGGTTTAATTTTGTGACAAAGATACAAAGAAAAATAGATAACAATGTTGATTTATATTTTCATTTTTGTACTATATATACTCTTTCTATATAGATTATATATCTTTATGATTGTCCTTTTGTCTTACAAGGAAAGAGAAAAGGTGGCAGACTTATGAAAAAAAGATCTTGCTACTATGGACCTATTAAATTTTTCATATTTCATGTATAAAACACTGAAAAGAGTGACCCACTGTAGCATTTAATCTATCAGCCTTAGGGAGATAAAGGTTGCAAATTCAGTAATCAAAGAATTGGAATATTTTAAGTTACTACCTTGAAATGAATAGAGAAGAAAACTTTTTCCTATCTTTTAATTTTCCCTCTAGTGGTACTGATTCACCTTTTCAAGCCATGGAATGATCCCACCTTTACTTAAAATATTCCAATTTGACTAAGCCACTTAGATTTTGAAGAAAATATTTATTTTATATGTTTAGATTTATGTTTAAATTTATATGTTTTAGATTTTCTAACACATAAACAAACTACTCTTTGTATTAAAAAAAATAGGAATGACATAACCATCAGTGCTTTCTCTGCCAATAATCTGTAGAGTTTGCAGCAGATAGGCCATTTAGTTGTCCCACATCTTTTGGAGCTAAAGTCAACATACAGATTGCTGCCTGTCTAGATTAATCATTTTAGGTTGAGAGGAAGCAATGGTATATCATTCAGTCCTCAAAACAACCTTGCAGTGTAGGTGTAAGGTATAACTATCCTTATTTTCATAGATACAGAAACCCAGGCACAATGAGGTTCAATAACTTGCTGAAGGAAATAGCTACTAAGTGGAATTATTGGCATTTAAACTGAGGTCGAAAGTGCTCATAAGCTGTGCTTAGAAATAAAAGTTTCATTTAACTTTATGTGAGATATAATGTAATGGAGTACATGTATTTCCATTGTGCCCACACCTAAATTCCTTTTAGGAGAAATTTTGTCCATAAATTTGAAAAAATAATTTTCATTTGTGTTTTATTTTTCCTTTTATTCATATATCTGACTCTTAAGCAGCATAACAGAGAGGTCTGAATCTAAGTACAGCCTTCTTCATGGACTATTATGAGAGGAAGTTTCTAATCTGTTATCCTTGGACATGGACTGCACACTGCCAGTTTCCACCACCATTAGTCTGATTCATACAGATGATAAGAATTACAAAAACAAAAGTTACTGCTCTTTTGAAGAATGTTACTGTTTCTTAGAAGGTATAAAACTTTGTGCCTACTCTTCTAGTAAGGAAACTAAGTAAAATGAAATAAAATGGATTTAAGTATACAACTCCAGAATGCCTTTCTCCTTTCCCGGTAGCCACCCCCAATACAAAAGTTAACTGTATATGTTGATGATTCAACAGCTAAAAAGCTTACTTTAATAAAGTATAATTTTATGCAAAAACAAAGTTAGCAATGCATTTAATTTTATAGAAGATGCTTATTGGAATTTATCTTAGCAATAGGGTAAAGTAGTAATAAAATTTATCAATATAATTTGTTTGGAAAGACCAGCATATACACTTATACATCATTCACCACTCTTTCTCTGTAATTAATGATGTGCTCTCCTGTGCATTAAAAATGCTTGTAAAAATGATGCACCTGACCCACTGTCAGTAAGTCATATGTTCTGGGTTGTTTTCTTAGTGATGACTAGCAATTTGTACTAGTCTACAGTCTAGTTTATTTCTTGTTCATTTCAGTAATCAAGGTAGTTATTGAGTTGAACATTTGAGCCAAGGTATGTTCCAGATCCCAGAACAAAAGAACAAAGGGATAGGAAAAAATATGTGAGGGAAAAAAAGGAAAGAGAGGCAAGACAGATCCAGAAGTTCTTTTATCTGTTCAAATATGAGCTTCAGAAAAGAGAGATAAATAATATATATATTTATATATTATATATAACATATAAAAATAAAATAAAAAAATAGATAAACTTTTAGACATACAAGGATTCAGTAAAGTTTACTATCTGCGGACTCCCCATGACAGAATTACTTGACATTTGTGGCATATAAGACTTTGCATTTTCTTCCGCAACCCTTTCAGTTGTTTCCCCTTCCAGTCGCAGCAACATTCCATTGCTAAGTAGCTAAGAGGCAAGCCTTGTGAACTAGTGACTGATCAGTAAATTCTTTAACACAGAAGTACTTCTGCTGTCACGTGCCTTCCCCATCTGCACTGAGACATGCATTATAAAAGACCCCTCTCATTTTTCAGTGGAGTGTGGACAATTGAGCCCGGAAAATGCTGTATCTTCTCCCGCGATCAGGGAAGAGGACCCCACATAAGCACCCTAAATAAATGCTCGTTACCCGCCAAGCTGGACTTGTCCGAGTCTTTCTTTGGTCTGACTTATCTACCTCAGTTCAGCAGGAAGCTGTCGTTTTACCCAGCTCCTCACCATACTCGGGACAGGTGGCATGGTTGACAGGATATATCAGACCAAAACATGAGCCAGGGTGGGGAATCTGCAGGGGAAATCTCAGGGTAGCCTTCTACCTTTATATGGGGAGGAGTTGCTGCATTTGTTGCGGACCTCTGCATGAGTACAGGATGCCCTGAAAATGCTGGAGGGAATGGAGCGCATATTGCAAGAACAAAAGATTATGAAGTTTAACAGAGATAGTATGCTGCCGCAGCAATTGACTGGCTGTTGTTAAGAGTGGTACAGATAGCTACAGCAGACTGTCTAAGAAAGACAGAGAAATCCATAAACTGAAGTAGGAAAATGGCTGGAGTATGGTTCTGTAGAGAAGAATCACGTATCTCAATTTGGCCAGAACGGCTCTCTAAAATCAGCAGCTGAACCAGCAAAATTTCTACTCTGGGAAATGCCTCCAGGAATAGACAAAAAAATTTTATACAACCATTCCCCATGACAGATTTATATAACTGGGAAAAAATATTCCACCCTATAGAGGAGACTAAAAAAAGATAAAAAGCTTAATTGCTACAACTGGTAACTTGAATTTATAGGAAATAAAGCAGTGCAGGAACTCCTAAAGAATCCCTAGGCTTTCCTTAAAAGTCAAGTTGAGAAAAGCCTGTGCTTTAAAAGGCAAGGGGCACTACTAAGGTGAATTAGATCAGGATTAGAACAAAAAGGTAAGACCCCTGCACCCATACCTCAAGGGATGGGAGACATTCTTAAGAAATTACAAAGCCCCAAGAACAGATAGTTGGTGACCAACAGAAACCTGTAATGAAAGGGCTGGGGTGGGTTGGGAGGGGTTTGGAGGGGTGGAGCCTTACTACTGTATTAAAATCAAAATGTTTAAAGCAGAGCCTCTTGAATATAAATCCCTTGCTGAAAATCTGTTAACCAAATAATGCGTGGATAACTTTTCTCCAATTTTCTTTTATATAATAGTATTTCAAAGAACAAGCTTGCATATTGTAGGCAACAGTGATCACAGAGGAGGTCTTAAATGGTATTAAAAACTAGAAGCTTGGGATGACAGAAAACCTGAAGACAACCATACCAAAAGAATGAGAATTATGAGTCAAATTAGTGAATTTTATGTTTCTGTTTTTGTGTCTAATTCTATTTGTCTGTCTGTTGTATATTTTCATACCTCTGGATGATAATATCAAATTAATAAATGAAAATTTGTAAAAGAGCTCTATTCAAATAGCTAAAAATTAAATCAGCACACTCGCATATATATACACACACATATGAGTACGCCTGGAAAATTGGAAAAACTGAGCAGGTTGAAAACGTTTTTCTACTTATGATTGAAACAAATTAAACAATTATAATATATGTTCTAGAGCCTGAGAGTCAGCTTTTGAGGTTGTTCACAATTTTAAAATATTACGGAAATGAAGTTTTAGCCTCCTATGGAGGAAGAGAAAAAACATTTCTTATATAAACTATAATTGGTTCAATTTTATTCAACGTGGGTGTAATCTCCTTAGGTTTACACCGAGACTAATAAAATAAATTAGCATTAAATTTATTAAAACTTTAAGATAATGAAAACTCTAAGTTTGTGTTCAATGAAGTTAAGTTAAAGAAGTGGATGTAGATCTGTTCTAAAGTGAAATGACTCGTTTTTCACAGAACAGAATGAGGGATGTTAAGATGAGACTTAAATGGATATGGAAAGAAGTGAAAGGTTTGTGAAAGTGAATAATATTTGTCAATGCTGATTAAAATTTGATAAGGGAGTGTCTAAGGGAGTGTGTTTTTGTCCTAAAATAAAATGGCTGGTTTTCATAAAATCAAGGCAGGAATACGTAGGACAAGACTTGAATGGATATGAAAAGTTGTAGAGAGCTTGTGAAAGTCAAGTTTGATAAGGGAGTGTCTAAGGGAGTGTGTTTTTGTCCTAAAATAAAATGGCTGGTTTTCATAAAATCAAGGCAGGAATACGTAGGACAAGACTTGAATGGATATGAAAAGTTGTAG
>JAQZBX010008222.1:32431-48768 GCA_029593785.1 Cabassous unicinctus
TTTAAAGATTTATTTTATTTATTTATTTATCCCCCCCTTGCTGCTTGTGCTTGCTGTGTCCATTCACTGTGTGTTTCCTCCGTGTCTGCTTATCTTCCCCTCGCTGTGAGGTCCCGCTGCATCAGCCCCTCATGCCGCGCGGGCCGGCCTGCCCTCAGAAGGAGGCCCCGGGTTCGCTTCCCGGGGCCTCACACATGGTAAACGGGGGCTCTATCAGTTGAGCCACACTCGCTTCCTGTTGTGAGGGCTTGCTGCATCAGCCCACTAGGCTGCGCGGACTGGCCTGCCCTCACAAGGAGGCCCCGGGAAGTGAACCCGGGGCCTCCCATATGGTAAACGGGGGCTCTATCGACTGAGCCACTCCCGCTTCCAATAATTTTGATCTTTTTAACTTTGAGATCTGCTTTGTGAACCAACATATGGTCTATCCTGGAGAAAGATCCATGAGCACTTGAGAAGAATGTATGTCCTGCTGTTTTGGGGTACAATGCTCTGTATATGTATGTCTATTAGGTTTAGTCCATTTAACATTTTATTCAAGCTCTCTGTTTCTTTACTGATACTCTGCCCAGATGTTCTGTCCAACCGTGACAATGGTATATTGGTCTCCAACTATTATTATAGAGACATCTATTTCTCTGTTCAGTTTTACCAGTGTTTGCCTCATGTAATTTGAGGCATTCTTGTCAGGTGCACAAACACCTGGTGAACTGCCTCTTTTATTAATATATTATGTCCTTCCTTGTTTCTAATAACAGCTTTCCTTTTAAAGTTTGTTTCATCTGATATAAGTATAGCTAGTCCAGCTTTTTTATTTTTGGTTACTGCATGTGTGGAATACCTTTTTCCAGCTTTTCACTTTCAATCTATTGGTATGCTTGGCTCTAAGATGAGTCTATTGTAGATAGCATAGAGATGGCTCATATTTTCTTATCCATTCTGCCAGCCTGTGTGTTTTGATTAGGGAGTTTAATCCATTAACATTCAATATTATTACTGTAAAAGGCAGTTCTTAATTCACCCATTTTGGCCTTTTCGTTTTATCTTTCATGTTTTATTTTCACCATTCTTTTTATACTTTTAGTTACTTTTACTGATATAATCTTTATTTTTAGACTCTCTTCCAAGCTTCTCTCTCCTGTCTTGTCTTTTCAGGTTGTAGTACTCCCTTTAGTATTACCTGCAAAGCCAGTCTTTTGGTTATACACTCTCTTGTTTCTGTTTATCTGTGAATATTCTAAATTTGCCCTCATTTTTGAAAGACAATCTTACTGGATATAAGATTCTTGGCTGGATGTTTTTCTCCTGCAGTATCTTAAATATATCATACCACTGCATTCTTGCCTCCATGGTTTCTGATGAGAAATCAGCACTTAATCTTATTGGGTATCCCTTATATGTGATGCATTGCTTTTCTCTTGTTGCTCTCAGAATTCTTTGTCTTTCGCATTTGACATTCTGATTAATATGTGTCTCAGAGTAGGTCTATTCGGATTTATTTGGATGGGAGCGTACTGTGCTTCTTGAACTTGGATATCTATGTCCTTCAATAGGGTTGGGAAATTTTTGACCATTATTTCTTCAAATATTCCTTCTGCCCCTTTTCCCTTCTCTTCTCCTCAGGTACACCATGACACATATGTTTGCACGCCTCTTGCCATAATTTAGTTCCCTGAAACCCTGTTCAAATTTTTCCATTCTTTTCCTTATCTGTTCTTTTGTATGTTTGCTTTCAGAGGCCATATCTTCAAGCTCACTGATCCTTTCTTCGGCCTCCTGAAATCTGCTGTTATATGCCTCCAGTGTATTTTAAATTTCATTTATTATGTCTTTCATTCCCTTAAGATCTGATATTTTTCTATGTACGCTTTCAAATTCTTTGTGTTCATCCTTAATCTCTTTAGCAATCTCACTGAATTTATTAAGGAGATGTGTTTGAACATCTATGATTAGTTGTCTCAACTCCTTTATGTTATCTGGAGGCTTATCTTGTTCCTTTGGACCATATCTTCCTGTTTCTTGGTATGGATTGTAATTTTTTGTTGGTGTCTTGGCAACTGGCTTACTAGATGTATTTATTCTGGGTGCAAATTTTCTCTTTAGTTTAGAGCTTTCTAACTGTAGTAGTCAGCCAAAGGGGTGCTGATGCAAAATAGCAGAAATCAGTTGGTTTTTATAAAGGGTATTTATTTAGGGTAGAAGCTTTCAGTCACAGGCCATAAAGAGTAAATTACTTTCCTCACCAAAGTCTGTTGTCACGTGTCGGAGCAAGATGGCTGCCGGTCTCTGTGAGGTTTCAGCCTTCCTCTTTAGGCTCTGTGGTCCTAGCCTCTTCTGGTCTCAGCTGTAGGCTGGTATAAGGCTGGTCTCTCTCACAGTGGCTCGTTTCTTCCCGGGTTCAGCTGCTCTGTTCTCTCCACAAGGTCAGCTGTAGATCATCAGGCTCTCTCTCTTCCTGGGGCCTCTGTGGAGCCGTCTCTATTACTCTGTGTTCTCCTGTGTATTTACTTCCCAGGGGTCCTGCATCAAAACTCCAACTCTCTCCTCTGCTGTGTCCTTTTCTCTGTGAGTCCCCACCCCCTTGGCTACTGACATGGCCAAATCAAAGCCTTCATCATAATTTAATCAAGTAAAACCTCTGAATTTAATACAATCTAATATGCCCAGAGGAACAGACCAGTTTACAAACATAATCCAATATTTATTTTTGGAATTCATGAACAATAACAAACTGCTACACTAGTCATTTCTCCCTCGCTGGTTTTGTAGTAGGATCCAAGGATGTAGTTGGCACTGTAAGTTGTGGAGGCTGAAGCTGCCCACATTGCCCCAGGAACCAGTGAAGCTTCTCCCACCTTTCTCCTCTGCCAGGAGTAGGGTCGGAGCCACAGCTGTGTGTAGTAATCCAAGCCGTGCAGGCCGTGAATGTCTGTGGTTGCCTGGAGGGACTGATGAAGCTTCCACACCCCTTCCTCCCCTGCCTGGGCGGGATGGAGCTGCAGGTGTCAGCAGCAAACTAAGCCGTGCAGGTCAAAACTGACAGCTGTTGACCAGATAGACTAATGTCGCTCTGCCCTCCTCCCCTGCTGGGGGTGGGGATGGACCCTTCATAGTGCCCAACAATCTTATCCGCATGGCTGAAAGTGCCTGCAGTTGCCCTGAGAGGCTGCAGGAGTACTGTCCCTTCTGCCTTTTAAGGGGTGAGGATAGACCCACAGGCACTCATCAAACTAGTCCATGTGGGCAGAAAGCACCTGCAGTTGCCCAGAAAGACTGAGGAAACACAGCTCCCCTCCTATCCTATTGGTGGGCAGGGAAATAGTGTTGGAATTAAAATTTTAGAAAAAAAGAATTCAAACCAAAAAGCATCTTTCATAATTAATAAAAAGGGTAATGAAGATAAAACAGTCATAAACCTATGAACCTAACAATTAAGGTTACATGCGTATAAATGAAAATTTGATGGAAGGAGAAGCTGACAAATGTACATTCACAGCAGAGGAGCAGCATACTTTTCAAAGTACACAAAATATAAGTAAGGTCATATAGAGGATTTAAATAATTAACAGGAATGATAGTTCATTAGGCTATCTATTAAGCTACCAGAAAAATCTCAACAGGTTCCTAAACGTTATTACATAAGCCACATTTATGTTTGTAACTTTAAGAATAAACAGTAAAAAACACACTTCCAACCCCACAACTACCTCTCTAACATATCTATGTGAACACTTTAAAACACCTTTCTAAATAAGTTAAGAGAAACAATACAATGAAAGCATTATCAATAAAATATGTGGTCTGATGCCAATTATTGAGAAAATATTTAGCCTTAAAAAACACCTATTAGAAATAAGAAAGAGTAAAATCTATTTACTAAGTATTCAATGGAATAAACTAGAAAGAAACAAAAAATAAATATAAAGAAGATAAAACAGGAAAGAAAAAAGTATAAAAACAGAAATAAAGAAAATATTCATAGAAAAAGTTAATTTTGTCAATGAAAGTAAACATGATTTTCTGGGACAATTACAGTAATAACAAAAACACGAGATGAATGAAATAATAAAACAAAAAACCTTTATCAAATCTAATGAAGGAAATAAAAAAGGTAAACTACCTTAGAAATGTTTAAATATACCTAAATATTTAAAGAAATTAAAAAATTAAAGAAGAGCACAACTTTATTGCTAATAAATTTAGCGTGTAGTAGTAATTATTAATAGTTCTATTAAAAACTCCTGATGGAGTAAATAATGTTTACTACATCTCAGTTTGGAATTAACAGAAACTGCCAGCATTTTAACAAAGTATTTTTTTCTTTCCGAAATAATTAGGGGATTGTTTTTCATTTCAGTGAAAGATTAAGAAATGCATTAACATTAGGGCAAGAAAATAGGCAACATTACTGCAGAAAAAACTAGCATCTTTTCAAATTCCAGCTACAGAAGTTGGAGCTGTTTGACAAGTGAAGGTTAACCTGTATAGCAGTATGAGTTCTTCAATGATGAGACAGAATGAGTTATCATTCGGTACAAGATTTCACAGCATATTTTGGCACTTTGGATTCTACCATATCATACTGGATTAATTTTGTATTCTCCCTCATTTGAGATACAAAGCTATTAAACAAGATATTATGATAAAAATAGTATAAAATGTATATATATTTAAATGTAAAAGTAAATTTAATTCTTCTAAGATACTCTACATTGTAAAAATTCATTTTTTAAAAATCACATATTGGATATTCCTGAAAGCTTCACAATAAATTGTTTAAGAGGGAATTGTCAATTTTATTAAACCCATCAGTGACGTGAATATGACTTGAATTCAGTATCCTTTTTCATTCTGAGAAACAATCATTAGACAAAAAAACCCCCAACAAAACTCACTCTATAATTTTATAAAACACCCTAAACAAAAATTAAAATATTCTCTAGTTTTCAATAACCTGCAAATGCAGACAACATCCATACTCAGAGTTAAAATATTCACTAACTAAAGATTAGTGATCTAGGTCATAAGACTTAATGAGGTAGGTCATAAAGTTAGAAATTGGCTATTCTCCTTACTAACATTTGAAGAGATGAAAATATCAATATGGTATGTAAAATAGAGAACCAAGATTTATTTTGTAAACCACCAGCAAACATTGCTAGTTAGAAAGTGCACTGAATGTTTTTTCTTTTTTGCAAATTAAACAGCCTGTTACATTTTCACATTCATGGAAAATATGGCAATTAATTTGTTGAGCCATTTGAGATATAAAATATAAAATTAGTAAGATGATTTAGTCTAATTTAAAATGATGATGAAGCCCTTTGATATACTTCATAATAAAAATGAAGAACAAAAGTGACTAGAAATGTTCATGGATGTGCAGGCTCCTATAAATTTCCTTGCCTCTTAAAGCAGAACATCTGGAACATAATTTAACCTTTTTTTGGTGAAACAGGGTCATCAGTATGCACCTATATTATTCTATAAAGCTGAGAGTGCAGATGAAAATGCAGCTTATACTGAATGAGTAATTAGCTTATTACCTTTGGCAGAAGTCCCCAGCACTGATTTTCTGACAAAGTCCTAGATCCTAATTTGCTAACACATTCATATATTACCTCTGTTTTCTGAATTAACACAAGAGACCACATGTTTGCACATAATCTCTTTGACAGCAAGCAGTTTCAGTGAGGAGCTATTGCTATGGGATATATACTTACACTTATTTATTTTTTCCTCTCCAGAACTCAGAGAACTTCTGCATTTTATTTATTTGTCTCTAGCTTGCTCCTTTTCTCTCTTGTTAGAGTGATTTTACTATCTACCCATATCATCACTTCTAACTTCTGTCAAAAATCTGTTAATTTTTTTCTCATCTACAACTTTATTCCTATCTTCTAAATTTTTTCTTGCAGAGGAAAAATAAGATTGGATACTGAGGACCTAAGTTGGAGTTCTGACAGAGTCTGCAACTTATTAGCTGTGTGATCTTGGACACATTGTTTGACTTATCTGAGACTAGTTCAATATATATAAGATAAAGACAGTATCACCCAAAAAATGTTTGTTGGGAGGTAATATTTAGGAAAATAACTTTATAAACTGATGTTATATGTTGCTTGTTATTACTTACCATTTTCTCCCTGGCATTAATTGGCAGGCAATATATTGCATTTGGCCATTTATTGATTTACTTGCCATTTAACAGGTTTTGGGTAGTCTCATGGCAAATACTCCTTGAAGTCCTTTGACACTAAAGCCTTTTTCTTTATTTCTTTTATAGCTACTTCTAGGCTTGGATCTCCTATTAAAGTCTGATGGAAGCTATACAGTTTTGCCATAAAGCTTCTTCCACTGATGTGCACTTTATTAACAAAAGTAAAGTTCTTTTAAGTATGTTAACATTCTGAGTGAAACAAGTGAAGGTTGTATGGAAAAGGGAGAACACAGGGTAGGAGATGCTGAATTATACATAGCTACATAGTTAAATTCCCATAATAAGGAAGAAACAATATGTGCTATATGGGCTTGACATTATGATCCATCATTAGTATAACTTCTAGATTATAGGACCAGCGTTAAAAAAACATGTATTTATTTTGAGAAAATCACAATCTATTTTCTATCTTTGCATTAAAAAAAAAATGATCTAAGAAGATCTAGAACATTAATTTAAATATGAAAGTGTATTATAATTCAGATTTAATTAGACCTATAACATTAGGGCATCTAGGGTAGCATTTAGGGGGAAATTCTTTCCAATATATGCATAAAATAAAATTTTCCAATATGGGGCAAAAATAATTTAAATTCAAAGTGTTCTTTCTTTTTTTTTTTTTTTTGTATTAGCTTCTCTAGTAACTCTGGTTAATTCTAAAATAACTGTGATTAGAAATCCATAAGAACAAGAGTTTAATTAGACAAATGGTACCTCAAATAATCTTTATTATAATTTATCCTTCAGTGACTTTTAAAAAATATTTTCAGTTCCAAACTAAAGATTCAGTACATAAAACATCTTTTCAGTTCTACCTTAAAAAATGAAAGAAAAAAAAGAAGATTTCTAAAAATAGGATTATATTTTATAATTGACTTAAGAGTACACTATGAGAACAATGTAAAGTTTAGTTTGTCCTTCCTCTCTCAAAAAAATGAAAATATGGAGAATTAAGACAATATGACTATACACAGAATATGACAGTAAACACAGGGCAAATGCATAGCAATGGCACAGCCACAAGAAAAAAAGCCCAGGATTTTTAGCCCATGGTATTGCTCTCTAACCATGCTGTTGACAGTTACTAGCTGCCTCTATAAAATGTCATTAGTAGAGATCTTTTTCATGTAATATGATTTTAAAGATTGACCTAAGACAAATTAGACCTTTACATAAATAGAAACCCAAACAACAACATCCTTCTAAAAAAAATGTACCCCAAAACAAAAACAAAACCAAAAAATCCCACAAAAACCAAAACAAAAAACCATAAAGTTAACAAATTACTGTTTCAGAATTTCTTTTCATGATACACATGTTGTGGATTTTGCTCTCATCTGTTTAGTTAATCCCACCTGATTTTAAAAATCTTTAGGAAAAGGAAGCAGAATTCTCTAGATAGCATCTCTTCAATTAGAAATAACTTTCATTAATTCTCAGCAAAATGTAAGTATTGAAATCAGTTAAAAAGTATAAACTACTTTATCAACAAAAGTGAATTCATGTAGAAAAGGATTATAATGCAGACTATATCTTTTTTGTTTCTTCTATTTCTCAAAGAATACAGTATGTTGAATTCTAATAGACACACACCTCCCTTTCATGGATAGGGCTTTTACTCATTTAGTGACTAAATGATAACGAACACCAAGATATACGGAAATCTATCCTTCAACTCTGATTTTTCCCAAAAGGACAAAAAAATAAAATAAAATAAAATAAAACAAAATAAAATAATAAAATAAAATAAAATAAAAAAGAAAATGAGTTTTAAACAGCTGCTTTAGTAAAAGAATCAAGAGCCTATGACTGCCTTTTTTACCTTGCATTTCCTGTAGAGCTATAGTGTTTACCGCTGAATTAGCTGTCTAGAACAGAGCAATTTTACATTTATTTTTATGTGCCACTATACCTTTAAAAGAATAATAATTACTTTCATTTCAGAAGTTCTTTTGGTTATATCAGATTTGCTTCAAACAGGTCATGAATATATGTAAACTCTGTATTACAGAGCATAAGGACAATATCCCTGGAAAATTTTGTAACCACAACTCAGAGATAATTTCAAGGTCCTTGGAAAAGTTTGAGTTTGAATGTTAAGCAGGGATGCTCCATTATTTTCAGTATATATTTTTGGGCTCACTAATGATGCATGCTTCTCTGAAAAACAGATTCCTAGACAACTGTTATTTGATGTTAAAAGCAACAGCAGGTCTCATTTTTCCCAGAGAAGTTATGTTGCATTGTGAACTTGGCAGTGTTATGTGCAGCTGAAGCATGCTAATTCCAGGGCCAACAAATGAATTAATTTTCTGAAGACAAACTACTGACAGATAAATAACTCAGGAGGCAAAAAGAATAAGGGCTAAGAAATATAATAACTAATTATGAACTAAACAAAACAATAGTCATATTTATGAGAATCTGCCAAGAGTCAGGTTAATTTTGAATTTATATTGGCTTAACTACTAGCTCAACATAAAAAAAAAAAGTTAGCTACAGCATTCAAAATTACTGATAATACAATAAATGTACTCATATTTTATGTATACAAATAATATCAATTTGAAAAATAGTCATGTTAGACTTTTCAATGCCATTGTAAAAACAAAAGAAACAATAAGGTAACATTTACTGAAAGCTTGGCATGTACTAAGTATCTTACTAAGTGCTACATTTGCTTTTACCTCATTTAATTTTCACTACAACCCTATGATAGAGGTCTCATTATTACTCTCATTTTACAAATGAGGCATTTAGGTAACATGCCCAGGGTCATGTAGGTTGCAAGTGGCTGACTGGGATTGAAGCCTAGGCTGTCTGATCCTAAAGACCCAAGCTCTAATCATCATGGTCTTCAGTCTCAAAATAACTGGATCATTTGGTATATCATCTGCCTATAAAAAAATGTGACCAAAAAAAAGATCACATTCTGATGAAGAAAAAATAAGCTTTTTATTTTACTTTAGATTAGATGTTAGTTTCTGTGCCATAGCAGTTGGGCTCATCGTGTTCCTTATCTAAGGGGCTGAAACATATTTAGGTGCTATTCAGTTACAAGGTACAATAATGAAGACACTTTACAAATTAAATAATTGATTTAATTTCCATACCTTCCAGATGCATTCTTCAGTATGGCAAGAGCATCTGGATAGCCATCCATGTTGTAGTCTCCAATATGAAGGGCAATTGGAATTGGTATTTCAGCTGGTCGTTGTTCATGAACAAATGGCACAAAGCTCCAGAGTGTACCCTTATTGCTGAAATCCTGTAGCACTGGAACCCACTATGGTTTAAGAGGAAAATGATTAGAATTTTGGTATTTTAGGGAAAAAAAATCACCATTTGCAAAGCAAATGACATGTTCCACTAAAAGTGTTGTTTTCAATGTCAATTCCTTTTTATACAGATAAAAGTCCTCAGATAAGCATCATTTTTTAAAGAAAAACTTCTTTATGATATAGTACAGTATAACATATTTTGGGGAATAGGTGACTGATACTTTGGAAAAAAAGACTACTTTGTAATTAGCCAACTTTGTTTGAACTGGCACATAGAGATTTAGAAGGTTTTCCACAGAATCATGGAATCTTAGGGTTGAACTGATGTTAATGATCATCTAATGGAATCGTCCAGTTTAAAATTTGTGTCGAGTAGAAATATAACCGCAAACAAATATTTTTAAATAGTAAAGCAAACTAATATTATCTAATTCTGATGTCCCTTCAGGAGGATCAATTTAGGAAGAAAATCAGAACATGACAAGATCTCATTTGTTCTCCTGCTGAGCCTCATACGTGATGATGGCTTGGACCCTCACTCCTACAGCCAAGTAGTTCCAAGGCTTTCCAAACGACACCAGCCTTGACAAGTCCTACCTCCAGCTGACAGGTACATCTTGCTTGGCCCAGGAGAATGAGCTTTGTCACTAAAAGGGTTGGAGGCTATATTTTTAGTAAATTATTTTATTTCCATATTGATTATAATGAAGATAAAAGATAGAGCAGGCTGATTGTGAAATGAGCTTTTAAAAAACCCTCTTTCTTCTGATGGTCCAAATTTTTACTTTTTATTATCCTAATTCAAAACTAAAAATCTGAAGACTGGAAATTGTGCCATTAAAATTATAGATGTGCATATAATTAGGTAAGAGTCAGATATTGACATAAAACCTGGAGATGTCCAAGCATAAGTAGGCATAGCTAACTTGAAAATGCAGGAGGCCAGACATGCCTAAAAATGTTTGTTCTTATATGTGGGTGACACATTTATATGGCTCTAAACTAATAATTAAAAAAAAGGCTTATTTAATATACCAGTATGACCAACATTTTATAGGTTATCCAAAGAAAGTATAATTTTCCATGGAAAATGAAATTGCTTAATGATGAGTATATATTTACAGAAACTGAGTTGTTTTAAAAAGTAGTCTGTTCCTTTAATCATTTTTTCCATCGTTCTTAAAGCAAAAAAAAAAAAAAAAAAGTATTATTTTGTATAGCAGCAAAATGTTTTAATATTTCACTTGACTTTGAAAAAAATGGTTGATTTTGTTTTGGAAGATGACGGGAAAATTTCACCAAACATCAAGTTATCATAAATTTCTAAAGAGGATGACAATTTATTAATGTCATAATAAGCCATATCAGATAAACTATTCCTGTTAAGGTAAATGTATCAAGGCCTAAAATATAAAAAGATTTTTCACTTACTGTGACATTCACAGCAGTCACCAAATAACTGACATTTATCTTCCCAGAGAGAAGACTGTACAATTTGAAAATATTCTTGCCATAACCTGACACTTGAAGACAGCCTGTAATTACTAGGTTTACTTAAACCTATGAACCAGTGATGAGGTGTTACTTGACATCAACTTGTTTTAAGTGATTAAAAACTTTTAAAAAGTTCAAGATAATCAAATTTACAGGTGTAACAGTTAGATGCTTTTAGAATGCTGACTGTATGAAGATTTGTTTTCTTTACTGTTAGTATAAAAATGTGAATGATGTTCTCTACCTATATGGGCTACAATAGTCAACATGTTATTCTATTATTTATTACCCCCCAAAAGAAAATAAAACTAATGAATTCTACTACTGTATTACTAGTTTCACATTAGGTACTATCAAAATGGAAAAATTCTCAATGACACAACCTATCATTCCCATATTAATCCCCTGCTGTGACTATCAGATTCTCAATTGTTACCCATAAGCTTCAGGCACAAAGTCACCAGAATAAAATGAAACAGATCTAGATACCAGAAATAAAAACATTAACCTTGAAAATAACCCTTTATTAACCCTTATTTTCTTGGCATGTAGGATGCTAACAGGTTACATAATTACTGAATCCAGAATGCATTTTCTCCACAAGAAATGATTATAGTAGAATTCTTCCCCCCAATGAATCAATAAAAAATAGATTTAAATGTATTTCATTAAGTTAAAATGCAGAAGTCAATAATTTAATTTTATGTTTCTCTCTTTTCTTATTCTTCAGATACTTTTTCTAACCTCTAGAGAATTTTTTCAAATATAAAATTCTGTTTACACTAAAAAACAAGGGGATATACCTGTTTTGTTCCAGGTTTTGCTAAGTAGATGGTGCTTTTCTGGCAATTTTTATCTTCACAGCCTGGCAGTAAGTGATCTGTGTGTCCATCTCCATCTGCCAAAAGAAACTTCAGGTCCATTAACAGGTACAAAATAAAGTGCTCTTATATGGCAGATTAAATTTCCTATTTGTTTAAAGTCTACATCAATCTGGATAAAACTGAAGAATCTGACATAGGACATAGGTATGAATATTATTTGATTTAAAAAAATTACTCTGGCCCTTCTGCCTATTATTTGGACTGTGTGTCTTGTTTTATATTGCACACTTTTCTGTGGTTGAATATCCAATATTGGAAAAAGACTTCACTTCAGGCTTTAATAGTAAAATAATAATCTTTTTAAAATGTGGTTTTTTACTTACATAAGTATCCTTGCTACCATAGGAGAAAAATAAGCATGTCAATATTAACTCATTATTATACAGCTTATATTAAATGAGACTTATCTTTACACATACCTCTGTTAAGTGCTTTTTAAACAGCATGAACTTCAATTTAAGAGTTATAAAACTCTCAGCACCATGGCTACTGAACAGTATTAATAAATTTTTATCTATAAAAAAGTAAATGTAGGTACTACAGATGTCCTTTCCATTTAACTGGTTTTTAAAAAGCTGAGGTCAGCTCCCAATGGCTAGATTTTCATTCCAATCAGCCTAAAATTCTTTTCTTTTTCCCTTTTGAAGTCATTGGAGACTTGATAGGCTTATTATAGTTATATGTCTTTCTTAATATGTAAACCTATATAGGGAAAGATATTTCTTTATTGTTAATTCTTTTATCCCCTTCCAAGTGTATGCACTAACAATATATTAAACTTTGGCAAATAAATTAGTGATGAAAATAACAAAACAGCAGTCCCCAAATTTACAACCTAGGTGAATACCCCATGTGACCATCCCTGTAAAGAGATTTAGCTCTAGCACATCAAATCTATAAACCCCATCAAGTAGGGAGGGGCAGTCTAGAGGAGGGAGCACTGCAGTCAGCCCCTCTCATGTTCACTCCTCTCTGCTGCCCCCAGCTTCTCTTTCTCTCAAGTAGTTCCATATTTCCTATCCAGTATATCAACATGACTTAGCAGATATCTTAATGAAGTGCTCTGGCAAATAACTATACAGTAATCACATAGCTAAATCATGTGAAAACAGAAGAATCATGCTTTTATATTATGAACTATCAGCAACATTTTATTTTAAACCAATATTTTATAGATGTGTTCACAGAAATCTAGAACTCAATCAGAGATTGTGCTCCCTGTGCTGACCCTAAGTGCTATTTTTGATATTAAGGCAAAGTGAAAGAAAAGTTTTCTGAGAGTCCCACTTCAAGCTCAAAGGAAATCTGTTCTCTTAAAGGAAAGAAACCTTTTAATCTTACATGTTTCACTTTTCTGCATTTTTTTTTCCTTTTTATTTGAAAATTATTTCAAGTTCAAAAAATCATTGCAATAATAAAAATAGTATAAGGAATGTCTGTAAACCCATTACCCAGATTTGCCTATTGTTAATATTTTAGCCCATCTGTTTTATCATTGTGGTGTCTCTGAAACAATTTCTCTGAAACATTTTTTCCCCTGAATCATGTGTGTGTAACTACACATACTATGGCCCTTTACCCTTAAATACTTCAGTGTGTATTTCCTAAAAATAGGAATCTATTCTCTTATATAACCACAGTAATCAATTCATAAACTCACACTGACAAAATCCTTTTATCTAATGTACTAGACATATTCCAATTTTGTCAGTTGATCAAATAATGTCCTTCATAGCACTTTTTCCCCTCTAGTACAGGATCCAGTCTAGAAGTAGGAATTACATTTAGTTATTACTTATCTTTAGCCTCCTTTAATCTGGAATATTTCCACAGCTTTTCTTTGTTTTTAATAATCTGCACGTCTTTTTGCCTCAGATTATAGGAATCTTTTACTTTTTACTAAGTTGTTATGCCTGAGGAGGAAAATAGATTTAAGAAAAATAGGTTTCACATGGGAAAAGTCAGAAATGCCAGGGTAGAACTAAAATTAGCTTAAGCAAATTCTCTTAGAAATAATGAAGTTTTGTGAGTAGACTAGGAGGAAAGTCATGTTGGTGAAGGTGTCAGTTTGTGAACTTGTCAGTCCTTAAAAAAAAGTCCCCAGAACTGATAACTTTGGACTGCCTTCCCTCAGGAATCAAACACAGTACATATCCCATTTTCTTAAAGGCTGAAATCCATTCTTGAAGACAACAGAAATTTTAACAGAAGGAATGGCACTTCTATTGACATATATTTGGAGACTATAGTGTAAAAACTGGCCTTCTGCATGGCTGCTGATCACCAGGGACTAAAGAGCAAACTGAACATATGCTAAGTTCTATTAGATGCTAACCAAATGAAACTCTTCTCTAAAATATGTAAGTAACTTTACTGAAATAGTTTTAATGATTAAAACTGATCTACAGAGAATTTTTAATTTTAAAAGCAGGAGGACACTAAAACATAGGTATAGTTCTTGTTATAAAAATGGATTATAATGAGTTTTTACATAATTATTTTTCTGTTTTTTTTTTTTTTAATTAAGGAGGCGACAAAAAAGATCCATATAAGAATGGGTCATATTTATTATTTCAGTTATTCTCTTAAACATTCGTAATATTTTCAGTCTCATGACGTTAATTGACCTGTGGTACCATTTAAGCAAATTAAAACCCACTATTCTGGCCCCAAACTAGGACCAACTTTGCATAATTCAACTTCTCTATTGTGGTGGTAATCAAAGTGTGGTCCCTACATAAGCAGCCCCAGCATCACCTAGAAAACTTGCTAGAAATGCAATTTTCAAGTCCCTGCACAGACCCAATGAATCAGAAGTTTTGGGGATGGGACCCAGCAGCCTATATTTTTCATAAGTCCTTCAAGTGAGTCAGATGCATGGTAAGATTTGAGAACCACTGCTCTAAGGCACCTACCCCAGTCTCCCATTGACCCTAGAAGGTGCTATGCATATCCCTCTCCATGTCTCTAATCATGCTCCTCCAATTCGAATAAACTTCTCCTGCTAATCAAATCCAACTAGCCCTTTAGCACTGTCTGTATCTCTTCCTCAGGAGCTATGCTCCAGCTTCACGGGACCCCACATCATAGTCTGCAAATTCTTATTTCTCTTAGGTCAACTTCCTATGACCAAATATCACATACGGTCATATAAAATCATAATTGTTTACTGTGAATTTTTGCAACCCCATGAGAACATATGGAGATTTTTAATGTCATGGAAAGAAGGCAGAGCCAGGATCAGTTAGATGGATTTTTAACCTGGCTTAGTTCCTTAATCAGTAATCTTGGGAAAGAAACTGGAAAATAATTTTTAAAACAATTTTATTTTGAACAGATAAAGCTTTTTTATTTTGGAACTTAACAAAAGGTGTTCATTGTAAAAAGCTCCTCTCCAATAGCAGCAACCACTTTAGCAGTTTCTTGCATATCCTTCAAAAGAGTCTATGCATATACATACACTATATACAATTTTGCACAAATGGTTGCATACTCCATGCTTTTGGGCACTTTGATTTTTTTATTTATTGTATCTTTGAGATTGTTCCATATCAATAACTTTACAGCTGCTTCATATATAATATAGTATTACATTGTATGGATATATATCAAATATAACCAATTCCTCATTAATGTGCAAACACTGGGTTGTTTCCAATCTTGATAATCTAAACAATCTAACAATTAATAACCTTATATGTATATTATCTCATCTTTGTGAGATACTGTGGCATCAATACCTCAAGAGGAAATTACTGTTTCAATGAGTATATGAACTTAAAATTATTCTAATGTCCATAAAGTAGTGGTTTTCAAATTTTTTAGGCTTAAGACTTATACTCTTAAAAAACTGAGGACTCAAAGAACTTCTGTTTAAGTGGGTTTTACCTATTGTTAAGTCACTGTATTAGAAATTAAGATAGAAATACTTAAATATTAATTAATTATCCTTTAAAAATAACAACCCTAAATTCATTACATGCAAACAAAAATTATGTCCATGAACTTTACTCTGTTAATTAAAATCCATTGGTTTACCTTGCACTTTGGATGGATATTTATTCAATGCATGATTTTGTAAAATCACACATCAGGCATGTGGAAAATATCGGTTCACTGAGTTATGCAGACCTTCCAAATGCTGATACATTTCATTATACAATATTTAAAAACCACATTTGTTAATATCACCACCTATTTCATCAGAAAAAAACTTTAAGTAATGGGAAGCTGTAGGCTCACGATGGCAGATAGAAGTTTTCCAAAATTCCAATCTTCCCTTGAAAGCTCAACTTCAGTAATTGGTATCAAAGTCCCATCAGTTGTTTTCTTGAGGTGACAGTTTCACTTTGTTCATTTTTGAGAAAATGCCTACTGAATACTAAAGTCTTGATGACCTGAGTTTGTAAGCTGCTCTTTCAAGTAAATATGGTGTTATTTAAAAAAAAAAAAAAAAAA